>PVIH01004428.1:129337-140710 GCA_004025045.1 Sigmodon hispidus
TTTTTTTTTTTTTTTTTTTTTTGTTGTTTTTTTTTTTTTTTTTTTTTTTTTTTTTTTTTTTTTTTTTTTTGTTTTTTTTTTTTTTTTTTTTTTTTTTTTTTTTTTTTTTTTTTTTTTTTTTTGTCGTCAACTTGACAAGGGTTAAGTTAACCTAAGTTAATCTAAGTTAACCTAATTTTAGCTAGGGTCATCTGGAACTGGCCTGTAGGCAAACCCATGGGGCATTTTCTTAATTGACCACTTGGTGTTGGAGAGCTGAGTCCACTGTGGGTGGCATCACTCCCTTGGTCGATTATTTAAGAGAGCAAGCTGAGCAAGCCACATCGAGCAAGTCAGTAAGCAGCACTTACCATACTCTCAACAAAGAGCTGACCATGAGCAGGCTTTTTCTGGGACAGAAGTAACTATGCCAGGAAATAAATCTCATCCTGTGAAAGAGGCTGGGTTAGGTCTCAAAATTGTAGATTCTAAGAGAAAAGTCTCCAGATATACTGCTTAGGTTACAGAGATCACTGATAGACACCCAAATAAAGGAGGCTCCAACAAGATGGATTATTCTTTTTTAAAATATATTTATTCTTGCCAAGTGTTGGTGGTGCATCCCTTTAATCCCAGCACTCAAGAGGCAGAGGCAGGTGACTCTCTGTGAGTTTGAGGCCAGCCTGGTCTACAAAGTGAGTTCCAGGACAGCCAGAGAAGCCCTGTCAAAAAAAAAAAAACCCACAAAATATGTATATATGTATAGTGTGTATTTGTGTTTTGCCTACATGTACATCTGTGCACTACATGTATGCCTCATGCCCAGGAAAGCCAGAAGAGGGTATCAGAACTGGAGGTACAGATGGTAATGAGCTGACAGGTAGGTTGGAATCCTCAGTAAGAGAAGCAATTGTTCTTAACCACTGGACTATCTTTCCAGCTCAAAATGGATTGTCTTTCCTCTGTGTAACAGTCCAGGAATGAACAGCTTAGGGCCAAAATAGAACCCAGGACTTAGCTGCTTCTAACTGTCTCATCACAGTGCCATCCCCCTGGGTTGTGTCCTCATATAGATGACCCAAGAAATGACCTCATATATGGATCCTCACATAGGCTTGTAGCCTGTACTGAGTGGGAGAAAGGGGGCTGGGGAGGCTGAATATATATATTGAGACAGCGAGAAAGATGGTTTATTGTACACGAGTTACACTTGGACACAAGTGAGAACAGAACTAGTCTAGAATGCCAGAGGCCCAGGGCGGAAGGCCAGCGGGACTGTTTTGGTTGTAATGAAGGTAGTCAGTGTCTCCTCTCAGGTGGTCTCTTGCAGAGAGCAGGTGGCGATGTTCCGGGTCCATTCAGACTTCTGAAGCACACAGTCCAACAATTTGTACCAGCGTCCGTCCCGGCCCTCAGCATCCCTTACTTCTGCTCCTTCAGCCTTGTGGGTGCACAGCTTACTTGGACCTCTGCCTCATGCTTCAGCCTGCACATTTGCTTCTTCCTCCATGGAAGATGACACTAAGGCTGAGAGCGAATCCCTCCTTTTAAAGACACTATTTGTAAGTTACACACATCGTTTTGCTCACACCCTATTGACTGAAACTTTTAGAGCCATGGCCCAATCCTCTATTAGCTGCAAGGGAGTCTGGAAAATGCAGTTTCATTTTTGTTTTTCCCCCAAAAGCTATGTATCCAGAAGAAATCTTTGTTAATTGTTTAAATTATATGTATGTGTGGGTGTCTGTGAGTATGTGCATGTGAATGCAGGTACCCAGAGAGGTCAGATGGGTCAGATCCCCTTGGAGCTGGAGGTATAGGTGGTATGAGACACCTAATATGGTTGCTGGGAACCAAATTCCAATCCTCTAAAGAGTAATATGTAATATGTATTCTTAACTACTGAACCATCTCTGCAGCTCCAGAAAACACTTTCTGATCTATAAGAGAAATGGTGACATTGTTATAAGGGTTAGAGTTAGCAGCTATGACACAGGAGACCGAAAGTGTACAGCAAGGAGGTACTTGTATGTGTCTGCCTGTAACCCTACCCTGCAAAAGATGGAATCTGAGAAAATTATAGCAAGACATCTCCCTGGTCACAGCGACTGACCCAGATCTAAGCGCATGTTTGAAGCGAGTCGCACCAAAAGTCCTTACAACCTTTCTAACCAAACCTGGTAACAAATGATACCATTTCCTTTCTAGTCAAGAAACCATGAGGGCGTGACTCTGAACTGGCTGACATGCTATTTTCTCTCTGGGCTGGGTGGGATGCACAGCCCATCTGCAGAAGAAAGGATGAAGTCAGCCTTTGAGAGATGCAAGGAGAAGATGTAGAAGATGCCCTGGCAGTCAAGTTGACCTCGACCTCCCCTCTGACCTTCTCCACACTCACCTCACTTGAGCAATTAATTACTCAAGACCCCTTTCCTCCCAAGCTGATTCAAGTTGAGTTTCAGCCATTTACAGTCTTCCTACTGAAAGTGGCATTTCCCCCTGGAGGAATGAATGGATCGGTGGGTAGAGAACATAGCTGGCCCTGAACACAGGAGAAAGAAGCACGTGGTTTCTCCTAGCTGACTCTGCAGGCTGGCCCAACTGCATCTTCAAGTTACCACAGAACACCTTGCAGGGCAGATTGCTAGGCCTCTGCATTTTCCCAGGCAGCCCTGCTTCCTGCCCGTCAGCCCCACCCTCGGGCTTGCTCCGGCACAGCCAGCTGTGAGAACGGGGGTGAGTGGGGTACCCGTCAACAAGGGCTGCATTCTGGGCTGCTGGTGACTGTTATCAGCTAAGCTGGGGCTCTGACTCACCTGCCTCTGTGGGCAGCCCGTGGGTGTGGACGGTGTTTGATTTGCCTCTGGGCCTCCCTTTGCCAGGACCTGTGAGTGGAGGTGGACTCTCACTCAACAAAGATCTATTGTTCTCTCCCTCTCTACTCTTGATCTTTCCAGGGCTTCCCTGAACTGGCTTTGTCTCTCACTCTCCTCTCTCTGGCCCCCATCCCTCTGGTTTCTCCCCATGCTCTCCTCACCAGCTCTCCTCACTTAGGGAAGGTGGGAGATACCTAAGGGGAGGACATCCTCCTGTTCAGTCAGAGGAAACATCTGAACCCACTACCTTCAGGCTCCCTTCCTTGAAGTCTCCTGTGTCCCCTCTACCTGCTGCAGACAGCAGCCAAGCTGTCCTGGGCTTTGTGGTATCCCATGTTGGCCAGCCTTGGGACTGTCTGGGAAGTGGAGTATGTATGTAAATCTCTTTTCTTTTTGTGAGGGATTATGGTTTTTTTATTTTTGTTTTTGTTTTTGTAAGCTCAGCTCATTCCTTGTCACGTCATCTTTTAAACTCTGGTTAGGGCTCTATGGACTTTCTTTGCTGTACCGTTTTACAAAGTCTGTCTCTGCTGCCACTGAGAGCCTCCGCCAGTGTGTTTTGCCTAGCTGACTGAGGTGAGGCCAAGGCTGCCCCATCTCCAGAAAAGAGCAAGCCAAGAGTCAGAAAAATAAAAAGAATAATTCTAATTTCTTAGGTCTTTGAAAAACACTTAGAAGTTTTCTCCCCGTTGCCCCGCCTATCACCTCATACTCCTGAGAAAAAGCTGGCTTTTCCTCTGAGCACCAGTCTCAAAAAAAAAAAAAAAAAAACAAGCAGACTTTTTAGACTTATATCATTTTTCCAGTCTTATATTCTGGCCTTGCAATGGAGTTGTTTTCTCTTATGTAGATGTAAGATAGCTCAGTTTGGCAATAGCTCAAACAGGCATTTAGATTCCTGCCTCAAAAAATGCAGTCCTAATCATATACTAAGTTTAATTTTCTTTGTGTGTGTGAGAGAGACAGAGACAGACAGACAGACAGACTATGTGTTTAAATTTCTGAGACCCGACATCATGCAGTTCCTGGCCTTGAATTCACTGTATGAATGATGACCTTGAACTTTTGATCCAGTTGCCTCTACTTCTGAATGACAGAGTTACAGGCATGCACGACTGGCCACACTCAGTGTCATGCAGTGATGGGGATCAAATGAAGGCCTTCGTGCACACTTGGCAAGCACATCAACAGCTGAGACTCCCTAGCCTGAGTCCTTGTCCCGTCAGCTCCTTGCCCCGAATGCCAACCAAGAATGCCAATCCAGAGAGGATTTCAAAGCACAACATAGCTGTGGATTGGGCAGGCATGATCACAGGCATTCTAAGGAAAGCCAGTGGATGACAAAGAGATCATGTGTGGGCACACAGAGCAAAAAGAAAGGATACATGAGAACTGAGAGGGACAGAGGAATGTCGAGACAGGTCTGCTAACGGCTATGAACACCCTCTACATGTGAGCAGGGGCCCCATGCAAACACAGCTCTGCTGTGAAAAGCCAGGCAGGCGATAACACCATATCCCACCAAGCCAATATTTGCTTTCTGTCCGTTCCAATTCTAACCTGGAGGAAATGACTTCTGCCTGAGGAAATGAGGGAGTAGACAGAGAGGAGAATGCCCGCTGATACCACTTCATCTCCTCTGTGAAGTTCAGTGGTGACCCCAGCTCAAAACTCTTTTGACCCTGCCCAAGCCCCTTAGAGATCAGCCGCTCCTGCACTGACTGCTCATTTATTGCAGCGAAACTATGTGGCCCATGGTGGAGTTCCTGGCATGATGTTCTCCATCATCTTACATCTTATTTTGCCTCACAGAGACGGCTTCTGCCTGACATCGGGTACTGAGTAATCTATCTCATTTAGCCAACCCAGCCACACGATGTCAAGGTTTGCAATCCTCCTGGAGAAACTGAGGCTGAGAAATAGAGACGCCTAGAGCGCTCACTGGTAGTAGACTCACCACTAAGCTAACACCAGAATTTAATTTCATCTATCTTATTCCAAGGCCCTAGCTTTCGCTCCTCTGGAACATGCAGCATGAGGAAATGGGAGTGAGTTCTACAAAAGGACACGTGACATGAAGGTCACAACATGAGCGGGGAGGGACGCGGGGTCCATAGCACCACTAGAAAACAGTGCAAGGTGGAGGGAGGGAATTAGAGACACCAGCTCGAGGTGAAACCTTGCCGTAGACTAAGAGGAATATGGGGTGCAGCCAGGTTGGGGCCCCTTCTCTGTGTCGGGCATACTAACAGGGGTCACTGCTCGGGAAGGGTGGGCCTTGGTGTGGAAGAAGCCTGGGCAACTTTTTCATGAGGAATCTCTTTCTGCACTGGAGTAGAAGCTGCAGAAAGTCACATGCATGGGCCAGGCAGACGTAGCAACACAGAGTCTGAGATCTGACCCTGGTGGGCCCTCTTCTCCCTCTCTCCAACCTTCAGCTGAGCTTAGTTCAGCATCCCCAGAGTCTTGGTGCAGTTCCAGGCTCCGCCAGCAGAGGTCTCCAGAGCAGAGGGCTAGAGGGCTTGGGGGCAGGGCAGGTTGCACACAGCTCTCTCTACCTTTGCACACAGGTGTCCACATGCATGGGTGGTCTTTGCTCATGCGTAGGTGTGTCTGTGCTTGTGTGCATCCTCATGAGTGGGAATAAAATGAATGTATCTGTGTCTGTGGGCGTGAATCTACAAACAAGACGGTGATTGCTAGTCTGTGTTGAGGCATCCTCTTTGCCCGTGTAGGCACTGTGCGTAGCCCCATGAGTAAGTGTGTGTGCCGAGACCTGTATAACGTATGCATAGACATGCATGCTTGAACTTGTGAGCAAGAGGAAAAAATAAGTAATACAAGCTAGGTGTGATGTGGACACCTGTAATCACAGTACCCTGAAGGAAGAAGCAAAATTATCCATGATTTCAAGACACCTGTCTGTTCTACATAGCTAGACCTCACCTGAAACCTGAAATGAAAGAGAATCTGGGTGCAGTATGGTGGCACACACCTTTAATCCCAGCACTTTGGAGGCAGAGGCAGGCAGAGATCTGAGTTTGGGCCAAGGTTATATTGTGAGACCCTCGTCAGAAAAAAAAAAAATGGAAGGAGGGAATGATAAATAAAGGTGATTGATGGTCAAACGAGGGTTTTGACATCTCAGTACAGTCCCTGAGTTTGTCTGTTAAGATCCCTTTGTCTGCCAGAGCTCTGGGCCTTGTTCTAATTGCATTTTCCTTCTGTAGGCCTTGTTCTTTGGGGACAAAGGTAGGCAGGAAGAAAGTAGATGGCTGATGGCGGCTGGTAGGTGGCTGTCCATAGAAGTCAGTGGGTTCCAGAGCTGGTCTCTGGCCTGCTGCTGGAAGGCCCAGCTGTGGGCAGTAACTTCCCTGGCTTGTGTGGGAGCCTCACTGGGGTGGGGGACAGGTCAGCCTCGTGGTCTCAAGCATGCCTGGTCTGAGGAAGTGAAGCAGACTCTGGGCCCCACCACAGGAGGCTTCTACTCACCCAGAGAGGCTTACAACATCAGGAAAGGTCACATGGCATAGCCCCTGGAGCCAGCTCCCAAGATCGAGTCCTTGAACTCAGTTTAAGGGTCTTTGGGGCTGGCTGTGTGGAAACAAAGGCCCCTTGCCTTTTCCGGTTCTAGGGCCTCACCCCTGTGTGTGTGGCTGCATCTTCGGCCTTCAGGTCTGCCACAGGCAGCATCTTCAGATTCCCTCATGGTTCGCTCCCACGGGCTCTTCTGCCTTCTTTTCTGAGGAATGTTATGACAACAGAGCCCCCACATAATTCTGTCAGTCTTCCTGTCTGCAGAGTCTTAGCATAATTACACCTGCAAAGCCCCTTTGCCTGTCAGGAGACACCAGCACGGGTTCTGGCAACTGGAATATGTACATCTTTCAGACTTTTTCTGAGTCTTAAAAAAAAAAAAAATGGCTGGCAGAAGTGGGTAACACTCTTTCTTCTTTCTTTCCTCCTGTTTCTTCTTCTTCTTCTTCTTCTTCTTCTTCTTCTTCTTCTTCTTCTTCTTCTTCTTCTTCTTCTTCTTCTTCTTCTTCTTGTTAGTAGGTATTGAACCCAAGGCCAGATACATGCTAGACTAGGGCTCCACCACTTAACCTTTATTTTGAGATAGTCTCACTAAGATAGTTGCCTAAGCTAGTCTTGATCTCTCCTCTTATCACCCAGCGTGGCCTTGAATTTATAATCCTGGTACCTCACTTATGTTGCTGGGATTACAGGCCCTGCTGAAGATGAGGAGGAACATTCTTTTTAGATTTAGTTTTTAAATGTTTAATGATGTATCTGTGGGTCTGTCTGTGTTGGGGTATGAGCATGTGAATGAAGAAGACAGGGGATCCCCTGAACCTAGAGTTACACATGGTTCTAAGCTACGTGAAATGGGTGCTGGGAACCCCACTCGAGACCACTGTAAGATAGTGTTGGCTCTTAGCCACTGAGCCATCTCTCCAGCCCCACAATATTCTTAATCCTCCCATATTTTTACTGAGAGACCCATGAGGACATGCTCCCCTTCTGAGATTGCACTCCTGTTGTGTAAGTTTCTGGCCCGACCTAGCCCCACAGTCTGAACCTGCCCACTACTGCTTAGCCCCCCCAAAAAATGACTCAGATGCTTATATTAATTATATGCTGCTTGGCCTATGGCTCAGGCTTATTGTTAGTTCAAATTACACTCTCTTGTTGAGGACCCTCTGACCCTGGCAGTGCTACATAGGAAACTGAGCTGTTCCAGGCCACTAGGAACCAGCTCTGACAGAAGGGCACGCCCTTCATCTTGCTTTAGCAGCCCAGGGCTGGGAATTCATTATTACTGGATATTGATGCCTGGGCTCCCTCTCTTCCCCTCGCCCCGACCAATCTACTCCATGACCAGCCCCTGAGCAGGCTTAGGTCTATATCAATGCTCTTTGGCGGCTTTTCATCATCTCTTCTTTGGTCCCTCTGTCTTGCTGTACTAGGCCACCTATTGACAGAGGCTCTGCCCTGCCAGCTTCAGCCTTCATATGGTTGAAGCCACACCCATGGGCTCCCCCATGAAAACCCAGCCATGGAAGGAGGACAGGTCAGCACTAGGGGGCCAAGGAGACTCCCAGTGTCCCAGATGTCTTTCATAGCAGAGCTCCGTAGCCCAGTCGGCACCACATCTGGAAGCAGGCTGGAAATTCCAACCAGGCTCCCCTGCTAGGAAATGTGTCAAATCCTCCCAAAGATTTCATGGAAGCAGGAAACGTTGGAGAGGGGGCTAACTCCACAGGACCCCAAGAGTGTTGGAGAGATCCAGATGTCACCAAGAGTCTACAGTCCTCAGTTCTGCCCTCAGCTTCACTCCACGCCTGCCCCCAAAGAAAATTAAAGACGCCTGGAGCAAATGACAGAGCTCGAGTCTCTCTGGGACCCACAAGTCCCTGTGTGCGTGTGAAACGCTGAGTTCTTCATAGATACTGAGTTATTTTTTCCTGGAGAGAAAAATGTTGACATGCCTTTGGAGGGTCATCCGCCCAGAAAATCCCCTGATACATGAAGAAGGCATGGTCTCTCTTCTCTCTCACACACAAACACATCTCCCAGAGGCTCCAGCTCATCTGCCTCAGCACACTGGTGTCCCTGGGGCCTCGTCATCACTCTGTGCCCAGCGCATCCATTTCTCAAAGCTGGGGTCACTGAGTAGGACCAGCCACTGGCTTCTTCGTGTCTCAGGGTAACTCTCCAGAGATTGCCGGAGCCACAAATCAAAAGGCTGCAAACAATGCTTATTCTCCTCTAGTTCTGGAGGCTGGAAGTTCAAACTCAATGTCGTTGGGCTAAAGTCAGACATCTATAGGCTGGGACCTCCTGAAGGCTTGGGGAAATTCACTTCTTTGCCTTGTGTAGTGTCTAATAGAGGCTCCCTTGGCTGGCAGCCTGTTCCTCTGCCTTCTAAGAACATCTCCCATCTCTATTCCTTCATAATATCTATCACCTTCTCTATTCTAACTCATCTTCTGTCCCTCTTATAAGGTCACTTGTGATTAGATTAGACCTGCCTCAGCAATCGCCACCTTCAGATATAGAACTTTAATCACATCCTTAAAATCCCTGTTACTATATAAAGACAGCACATTCACCGATTGTAAGTTGGGATTCACTGCTCAGCCTTCTACAACAGAGAGCCCTCCCTGGCATCGGGGTAGGTTCTGGTGCTCATGGAATCTCTTTTCTTATTGAACCTCTAGTTATATGGGCTGGTCCAGTTCACACTGCTCAAAGGGCTCTCTGAAGCTCTCCTTACCTCCTTTCTGTTAGAATCTTGGCTTCTCTGCTCTGCATTCAATACCAGGAGGTCATGCCTCCTGCAGGGCTCTCAGCCTGCACCTGAGAAACATCCTCCACCCATGAAGAGTTTACTGGAACCCCAGTGTAGTTTAGGATCTTAGTCCTAACTTTCTCCAGGGCTGGGCCTCACTTGCGCACCCATCGTTTGGGAAGAAGAATCTTAGACCCTGGTGAGGGAGGCTGGAGAGGTGAAGTACGGGAGAGAATGTTCCCCCATGCCTCAGCCTCCTGGGGCTCAGCCATCCAGGCCAGCCTGGCGTCCTCAGCACTGTGCTGACACTACTCTCTAGGGTACCCAAGAGCCCTTGGAAGCCAGGTGAGCTGCTAAGGTGCCCAGAGGGCTGGGGGAGGTGATGCTGCACTTTAAGCCTAGAAATGATAAAAATTGGGGGCCACTGCACATGTCTGTGAGGGGATACAGCCATGTCTGAGACCACGCCGTACCCACTGCCTGGTGTCTCTGACTGAGAAAGTATCCCAAGTCTAAGTCAGCTAAAGCTCCCAGAGGGTGGAATCGCTTCCTGTGTTCAAGACAGGGGCCAATTCCATTCTATAGATGCCCTGCCTTGCAAGGGCTTAGAGTCGGAGAGAGGCAGCACCTGAGGAGATACCCCCCCACTTGGCTCAGCCTGCCCTCCAAAAAGACTTTCTCTCACCTTACAGGGTGGCTGGTTCTAATATCAGGTTTCCACAACATAGAATCATCGGAGAAGGAGTCTCAGTTGAGAAGCTATTGGGATCAGGTTGGCCCGTGGGCATGCCTGTGGAGGGATTGTCTTTATTAATTGAGATGGGAAGACCCAACCTGAATGCAGGTGGCATTATTTCACAAGCTGGACCCTGAGCTGTAGATGAGTTAAGGAGGCTGGCTGAGCAGAAGCACCCAGCAAGGATGCTTGTGTTTATTCTCTCTCTGCTCTTGACTGGATGTAGTACTTCAAGTTCGGCCCAGGATTTCCCTGCAATAAGAGACTATAACCTGAAATAGCAAGCCAAATGAATCCTTTCTTTCCTAAACTGCTTTTTGTCAGGACATTTTTTTAAATTTTTATTTTTACTTTATGTGAGTTGGTGTTTTGTCTGCATGTATAACTGTGTAAGGGTATCAGATCTTGGAATTACAGACAGTTGTTAGCTGGCATGTGGATGCTGGGAATGGAACTCAGGTCCTCCAGAAGAACAGTCAGTGCTCTTAACCGCTGAGCCATCTCTCCAGCCCAAAGCAGTTTCTTTTTTTAATATTTATTTTTATTTTTAGTGTCAGGACATTGTTCATAGCAACAGAAATGAGAGCAACACCCTTCCTCCAGCTACAAGGGATGTCCCTGAGTCAGCTAGCTTTCGACCTTTATGGACAAAACCCTAACGTAATAACTCAAAGGACGAGAGCATTTCCAGCTCACGGTTTTGAAAGGTTCTCCATGCACAGTTGTTTTGTCCTGTTATTTTGTGGCACCACAGAGGTCATGGCAGGAGTGTGGAGCAGTGTGGAATGTGAAGGTTCCTATGTGGTAGCCAGGAATCAAAGAGAAAGGGACCCACTCTTAGCAGCATCATAGACACACCCTCCCAAAGACCCCCTTCTGCTAGGCCCTGTCTATTGTAGGCTCTTGTAGGCACAAGTTTCTGTCCCTGCTAGGAGACTTATATTAATTACAAATGCTCAGCCAGTAGCTCAAGCTTGGTACTAGTTAATTCTTACATTTTAAATTAAGCCATATTTTTTATCTGTACCCTGTCATGTGGCTTGGTACCTTTTCTCAGTATGGAATACCCAACTTGCTTTTCTCTGCATCTGTTCCTGACTCCAGACGCCGTCCTTCTTCCCATCATTCCCGGTTTGGCTCTCCCACCTAACTTTATCTTGTTTACCTGCTGGCCAGTTGGCTTCTTTATTAAACCAATCACAGAGACATATATTCACACAATGTGAAAGAAGATTCGCACAGGCTCTGCTACCTTTCAGTTGTTCCTCATACTGGGCCCTAGCTTTTACTACATAGCCCTGTGGGCTCTCCAGATCCCAGCTATGACAGCCCTGGTCCCCAGGACCCAGACAGAGAGGTGAAGACTGTGACTGGGAGCCACTGGAGTTTATTGTTTGCCTTTCCCTCCCCACTCCCTCCTCCCCACTCCCTCCTCCCCACTCCCTCCTCCCCACTCCCTCCTCCCCACCCCTCCTCCCCACTCCTTC
>PVIH01004429.1:0-116995 GCA_004025045.1 Sigmodon hispidus
AACTGAAGAATGGATTAACAAACTATGGTAAATCTACACAATGGAGTACTACTTAGCAGTTAGAAAAAATGATATCCTATAACTTGCAGGCAAATAGATGGATTTGGAGAATATCCTCCTGAACGAGGTCTCACAAACTTAGAAAGATAAAGAAGGGATGTACTCACTCATTGGTAGACTTTAAACAACAACAACAAAATAACTTAGCATGTCCAAGCTGCAAACCACAACCACTGAACAACTTGGGATCTGAAACACCTTGGAGCCCATTCCCTCCAGAGAAACAGTCTTGATGTTGGGGTGAAGAAAGCAGATCTGACTCAGTCTTGATGTGGGGGTGAGGAAAGCAGATCTGCCTGGAGTGGATGTTGAACTAAGCCACGTAGGGACCTTGAGACCTCCTGCCCTTGCTGGGGAGGAGATGAACTGATGGAGAGAAGAGTACTCATTGGGAGGGGCAGGTGGGGGAATGGACCTTGAGCAAGGGAACCTGGATAAAAAAAGACTTTTTTTTCACAATAAAAAAATGAAGAAAAAAAATGAAAGAAAACACCAGTCAACATGCCAGTACAGAAAGATGAAAAGTTCATGAGGTCCCAACAGTTCATGAAGGGCTATGAAGAGTCAATGGCTGCTGAGAATGGGGTAATTAGTTTTCCTCAGAGATGAGCCCCTGATAGGTTGCCCAACTCTAAGTAGTAAGCTGAAAACACAAATACCTATGAGAAAGATTTATTGGACTCAATAGTTTGTTTACATATATATGTATATAAGAATAGATATACTTTAAAAGAAGTCACAAATTTGAAAAGAAATTGTAGAAGTGGACAATGAGAGGATTTGAGGAGTAAAAGTAAAAATGATATTAAATATAGTGAACTCATACATGGAATTTTCCATTATTAGAGATTTAAATGATAGTTTTCAAAGCTGGCAGCTTATTCAAATATGTATAATGTCTTTCTCTTAGGTCTTAATAAGGCTGTAGCATATACGATGAAGTGATTGTTCTGTAGCCAAACAGTGGATGAGTGTGTTTTAAAGGGGCCAATACATGGCCCTTTCTCATCTTTTTGAGGCTGAGAGCTCTTTCTTGAAAGGAAGACTTCAAAGAGTTTCCCTCTAACTTATGGGCAAGAAGAACTATAAATTATGTTGTCATCAAAAATCATAATAAGTTGGCAATTCATATGTTTATTCTGATATTTTTGCTAGAGATATTTTTTTCTATAGACATTTCTGCCTAAAATACAGAATTGACACAAGTAATAGAATGAGTCTCCATGCAATTCACTTTATGCCACTGATAGAAAGAGCATAGCACAGTTTCTGGATTTATAGGTGCCTTTATGATGCCCAAGTGACTATCATTATGTTTTTCTGTTGCATTTTAACAAGTGGTTATATGTGCTATGTAGTTTTATATCAAGTTGACACAAACTACAGTTATTTGGGAAGAAGGAATCTCAGGTGAGACAATGTCCCCACTAGATATGCCTGGAGACAGGACTATGGTGCATTTTTTTGATAAGTGACTGATGTGGAGGGCCAGTCTATTGTGGCAGGTGATGTAAGCCATATAACAAAGAAAGTATAGTAAATCTTGGGGATTATGCCAGGAAGTAGCAATGTTCAATGTTCTTCGCATCAATTTCCACCTCCTGCTTTGAGTTTTTGCCCTGATTTCTTTGGTAGACGGACTAACTGCTGGAAAGTAAAATAAACTCTTTTCTCCCAATGTTCGTTTTGGTTATATTGTTTTATAATAAAAATTCTAAGACAATCTCCAACAAAGGATTAACTTACTTTGACTTTAGTTTATAAGTTTGACTTTGAATAAAATTATGATCTCTTTTCTCAAATATCTACATCTTGGTCTTAGCCATTGTTGTAATTTAAATGACAAATATCTTCAATAGGCTCATGTAAGTAATCATTTGTTCCCTACTTTCTGGTGGTGTTTGGAGAAGTTTTTGGAGCTTTAAAGAGGTGGTACCTTGTGAAGAATTGAGCTTTGAGTAGGGATAGTTTTATTTCTCTTCCAGCCTCATCCCTGCCTTGCTCTTTCTCTCTCTCTCTTCTTTTGTGTTAATGGAAATTTTGTCAGGAAGCTTTCTGCCATGCCTTTTCCAACATGATGAATTCTACACCTCTGAAATTGTAAACTAAAATAAACATAACCATCCCAAGTTGCTTTTAATTATGTGTTTTATTAGAACATCAGAAAAGTAACAAATAAAATCATCTTCAATCAACCTATGTAATGCATTCCTTCCTCCAAAGAACCCTGTACAGGTGTCAACAAGTAAGAAGCTCTGTTAACTACAGGCATGAATTTCATTATTGATAATGTACATGTTATTTATCTCTTCCAAGAAAAACTAATAGTAGAATGATAAAGGATGTTCAGTGCGGTAAAATTATACTCTTATACTTTGTAAATATTTGTTCCTTCTACTGGTTATATAAAATTCTGATTGCCTAGGTGTGGCTACCAGACCAAGAAAACTCTGGAAAGAGGAAGAACAGAGTCAAGATGCCAGGCAGAGGCAGAGGAAAGAAGATGAAAATGCTGCTTTGAGAAAAGGTATTACGCTACTTAGCTAATCACGGGTTAGTAAGAGTTAGTAAGTAATATACTTGAGCCATAAGCCAAACAGCATGTAATTATCAAAGACTTTGTGTAATTATTTGGGACTGCGGGTCCAGATCTCGAGGCTCAGTAGAGACAGAAATTCTTACTAGAGTCCAGTTACAAATGAAGTCAAACATTACTCTTCTCTTGAGAGTTTGTACAACTGAATTTGAACAAAGTATAACTGGTAATTTAAAGGAAATGATACCTATAGTTCTTTTTTATTCATTCAAATATCCATCCACACACACGATGTTACCAGTATGTATTATCAAGTCTTATATCACTAGAGACTATGGAACTGAATTGGGTTACCTGGCAGCCTACAAGCACAGTTATATACAACAAGCTGTTTAAAAACACACCAAATTATAATTTTAACCTTGGAAGAGAGATATAGGGCAATTTGAAAATCTTATTTTGATCATGAAAATATACCACTGAAAGACAACAAATGACACTCTTTTTCCTGGACATGTATTTCTTGTTTGCCCAAGCTAATTAGTAGAGTGTACATAAATGCATAATAATGCTTTGTATTATTCAATGTATGCAGAGCTCATTTCTTTTGAATGTTGGTAAATAGTCCCACATTGCAAATAGATTAACTACCTTTGGCTCTGCCAAATGTGGAAGCTTTGCCTTCTTTCTTCTATTTGTGATTATGCTGAGTTAAAGAATGTATCAGTCACATTTGAAAGTCATCTGAGCAAGCATTTTTAACTTATGAGTTGAGGAAGTGAGGCAAAGATCACCAGCCATACTCTTAGGATCTGGGATTCCAGAATAACTAAGTAAGAATGTGTATCTGGAGTTGTGGAAATAGTTCAGTGGGTGAAAGTGCTTCCTATGTACACCTAACTATGTGTAATAGATGAATTTAGAGCAGACTAAAGAAGAAGTACCACTAACATTTATAAATCTAATGTAATTTATGGGGAGATGGGAGGTAGACATGGAGAATATCTGAAAAATTATAGCTTAGGGACTCTGAAGCAAGGTGAAAAAGAGAGAACTTACTCTTGTTTACAGGCCTCCACACATATGCCCTGGGTGTGTGACTGCATTTACATACAGTTAAGCAAACATACACATATATGTATATTGCAGAGATGTGCATGTGTACATGTGCGTGTGTGTAACACCCTCCTCCGTCCCCCACCATACACACCACAGAGATGCATATACACAATGTACTCCTCTTACAGTGACATAAAAGGACACTTTAGAATATGTATTCGCCTAAGTTGACATGCCCCATCTGCTTTACTTTCTCTGTTCAATGCTGAAAAATGAGAACTGGGAGTCAAAATCAGTTTCATGTAATAATTAAATGTATCTGGTTTCTCAGTCAGACTGACCTGAATTTTACTGTCAGTTCTCAACCAAATTAAAGTCCATTAAAAAAGTAGAAAATAACCAAGAACATTTTCTAAAATGAGAGCTATGGAGGGCACACTGACATACCAATTACAAAACTTATCACAAGCTTATCATAACATTACAATAATGGAAGCAAAGTAATTTGGATCGTATCAAGGGCCAGTTCACCTGGACAAAGAAAATGCTGTGCAACCCAACATAGAAGATTTGAGCTGAGGATGGCGGCTGATGCCTTTTGCTTCAGCTCCTGAGATGTAGAGACTAGCATAAAGATTTAAAGGTCATCCTTGGGTACAATGTGATTTTTGAGACCAGCCCACACTACATGAAACCCTGTCTCAAAAGCAACCAAATCAAGCAAATCAAAACAAAAAATGAACCAGCACAAACTTAGGAGAATGTACAACTGTAAAACTTTGCCTGATAATGATTCCAGATAAATGAGGAAGCATGAATCACTCTGCAAATGGCGTAGCAAAATTGGCTTAATTGAAATTAAACTTTGATTATATCCATCTGCTGTACATTTTACAATCTTGCTGTCCTATAAGAAATTTTATATGAAAAATTGAAGATACATTGAAAACTATAAATATTAAAACTTAAAGCTGACATAATTTTTAGATTTATAGAAAATTAGGCACCACATTATTAGGCAAATAAGATATTTGAATATAAAAACTGCATCCAATATTTTTTAAAAATACTTCTACTTGACTGCAGCAGCTTAGAGAAGTGGATTTAAACTCAATGAGGGTTAAGCTGCTCTTCAAATGTCTGATTTGTTTGAGACACTGTGAGTCTCAGAATGGTTTTGATCTTCTTGTCTCTCATTCCCTCGAGTGCACAGAGGCATATTTCATCACTCTCAGCAAAACTTCTTAGTCAAGATTTTCCCACTCCTATTAAATTGACTTAGCAGGAAAAGGAAGCAACCTACCTGTGCGTAGTCACTTTCCAATGAGTTTGATGGACATTTAATTCCCAATAATCTCTGACTCCTGAACACCAATCAGGAGAGGAGACTCCATTACATCTGCTCCAGTGCTGATTGCTTTTGCCTGTCAGATTGATTGAATTTAGGACTGGTATGGTGCTAAACCCCTGAGCATGTTTGCCAGGTACCCTCCATTTGTACTTTGAAGATTCACTCTAAATGTCCACAACTCCAGCCCAAGGGCTTGAGTCCTGGGTGATGTGAGTAGGAGAAATCAGGATGAACACTGTTAATCATCTCTATCTGGCACATGGGTACAAGATGGATAGAATGTGACCAGCTACCTCAAGAGCTGCTGCTACACGACTTTCCCACACTGATGGACTACATCTTTAAGTGGAAAGGCAAAGTAAAGCCTTTATTCTTTAAGTTGCCTTTGTCAAAGAATTTTGTCATGGTAATGGGAGAAACAACAAATACAGCTCCTGAATATATTCATGGTGTACTTCTGAAATATAATCTGTGAATACAGTGATGCCCATCACAAATAAATGATATCTTTACTTAACACTTCAAACCTTTAACACAATGTGATCTCATACTTACTGAGAATGAGAGAGCAGACCATGACTGAGTTGGACTCATTGACTCAAGTTCTCCAAGAGTCTAGAAAATGATAGCCAAGACTGTGCCTATCTAAGTCCAAATAGGACCCACTTTCAGTGTAATTTATGTTGCAGTTGGTAAGACTATTGTACTTCATCAGTTCATTCTCATGTGGGGTTCTAAATGATCCCAGCACAGCATATCACATGCTTTTCTCCAGAATGAAGAATCCAAGTGGGAAAGAAAACAAAGGGAGCTTTGGATTCTTTTAAGCCCAATCTATATGGTGATATTGCAATATTTTACACACTTTCCTAGAGGTAACTGGTTGAATCTGTCTCATGTTTAAAGAGAATAAATTGGCCTCCTGTAAAAAGTCAGGGTAAAGAATCAGCCTCCATTAAGAACTCAGAGTAAAGGCCATGATGAACTTTAAGCTCTTCATGAGGCTCAAAATAGTAAAGGGGAAGCTGGAGAGAGGGCAATGGAAAGTGCATTGTCTTTCAAAAACCTAAGTTTTGTTTACAGAATACATCCCTCAAAGAGCACCCAGTTCTGGGGATTTGGCATCTACAGGCACTAGCACATATACAGAAATGTAGAACTAAAAATAATAAATATAAATCTCTAAATAATAAAAATTGAGAAAGAACTAGGAAAAACGAAGTAAAATGAAGTAAGGATATAGATTAAGGTGACTAAACATGTGGTTATGATACCAAGTAAATGAGTAACTCAAGATTGCTTCTATCTCCATCAAATACTTCCCATAAGTTATGGAGAAGAGCACAGACAACAGTATTGTGGTATTCCCTTTGTAAATCCTCCCACTCTGGGAAGTCTCTTTAAATTGTTTGAGACCAGGGTTTCCCTGTATAACCTTGGCTGTCCTCAAATTTACTGTGTAGACTAGGCTGGTCTAGAACTCACAGAGATCTGTCTGCTTCTGCCTCCCAAGTGCTGAGATTGAAGGTATGTGCCACCACCACCAAACTACATTTTTTTGCATACTTTTTATTATTTTTACTATTATTATTATTATTATTTTTATTATTAGGTAATTAATATGATCTTCATTTAATTTTGGTAGGTGGTACCTGTCCAGAAAACTGTCTGTTTCTTCTAGGTTTTCCATTTTTGTGGAATACAGATTTTAAAAATATGATCTGATAATGCTCTGGGGGTCTGATAATTTCCTGCGAGTCTGTTGTTATGTCCCCCTTTACATTTCTGATTTTGTTGATTTGAACACTCTCTGTTTTTTTGATTAGTTTGGCTAAGGGCTTATCTATCTTGTTAACTTTCTCAAAGAACCAACTCTTAGATTCACATGGGATATCAATACCAAAAAATGCACATTCAGAAAGGTCATTTTGGGCGTTTCTAACTTAATATCTATGGCTACTGTCTGAATGCCCAACTTTATGCTTTTTCTGGTCCAGGGAGTTTTCTAAGTTTCAGAAAACTATGATGGCTTTGTAATGGAAGCATCAGGTTTTGAACTATGGATTAGTAGCTGAATAAGAATTGCTACTGCTTCTGAACTGCCTTGGGACTGCAGTTACAATCTCAATGTTCTTCTAGTTGACCACATCCTAGAATTGACTACCTCTAAGCATCTGGACTTGGGGACATCTCAGAAAAGAAGAGTTGATTTGAGTTTAGCTAAAATTTGTTTGTAATAAAAAAGATGGCATTAAATAGAGCTAGTAGAAAGTTCCTGATGTTAACCAGTGTCTCATCCACAGAGTACTTTGATCTCAGAATAAATAATTTCTCCTCAAATAAGCTAATTTCCCTTGAAACATGAGCCTAAGGTGATTGCTTTCATTGTTAAGTCTCAGTAGGGCAATGCAAATGGTTGTTACACCTAAATCTAGGTGGACCCTAGTCAGTGATAGGGACTATGGAGTTACAGAAGCAGACCTATTTATAGCACCTGAACTCAGTCTCAAGAAAAAAACACTATACATGTTGAATCAAATATGTCTGGAGCTAACTATTGTCTAGAGCTTGGCAATATTTGAGCTCATAGGTCTGAAGAAGGTTGGTATCAAACATACATCCCTATGACTTCCTAATAGAGTTTTGAGATAGGCTCATGCCTAGTACAGATCCAAGGAAGTTGCCTGCTCAAATTGTTTGGCCTTCTGATTCTGAATCTGGAACTTTTTGTAGAAAATGTCAACACAATTATATTTATAATTATGATACCTAAGCCACAAAGTCTTTTTCAGAGTGTGTGTGTGTGGGGGGAGTCTCTGAAACTGGTCAAAGGTTAAACTTGGAGAATTTATAGAAGGGAAAAAACAAGCAATGACAGTTTTCTATAGAGTTTCGCAGAGATGGTTTTGGAGTCCATTAAGGATTGACCTCTTCTACATGGTCCACATTAGACTCCTGTTGTTGTCCTTTGCTGTGGTTGAAGTGAGAATGGCTCCCATAGGCTCATGTATTCAAATTCTTAGTCGTCAGAGAGTAGAACTGTTTGGGAAAGGTTAGAGGGATTAGGAGGTATAGCTTTGTTGGAGCAAGGGTATGACTGATGGTAGACTATGCGGTTTCAACCTCATGCCAAGCCCAATCTCTCTCTTCCTCCTTGCTTGTGCATCAGGGTATAAGTTTCCAGTCCTATGTCTACTTTACTGCTGCTTTATTTTCTGCGACTATGATATTACACCAAACCTATGAAACTGTAAGCCAGCCTCCAAATAAATGCTTTCTTTGTTAAAGTAGACTGGTGATAAAATCTCTTTACAGCAATAGAACATCAGTTGAGAAATCCCCTAATTCTAAAAAAAGAAGTATTACAATGGCTTCCTTAACATTTCTATCTCCATATAAAAAAGATAGAGATACCAGGGCTTTTCTGAGGATCAAAAAGAGAAAAGTACTTCCTTCTCATTAAAATAATTGGACTTATCTTAGGCTGTCAATGGAGACCAGGTGCTTTGTTTTACCTCACAGATTAAAATATTAAAAACTATTGTTTCTCCTTTAAGAGTTAAGACAGCTAGACTTGTCAATCACCTGGCTAAGAGTCCCTCCTCCCAAAAAATAATTCACCTGATGTCTTGCTATAAAGTCGAGTGTTCCAAATATGCTGTACCAAAATCACAGATGAGCACACTTGTGTCTTTCCAAAATGTCAGAATTTATTGAATAGTAAATAATTCACAGGGTGCAGAAAATAGAAAAATTTTGCCAGATAATCCAACATACTTTAATGAGCTGCCCTAGGCTAATGGAGCTTTTTTTTTTTTTTTTAACCATGATATTAATTATTAACATCAACTCTCCAATCACAAATCATGCTACACATAGAAAACAAACAATGGTCCGGTTCCAGGACCGAGGCTGTCTGTGGAGCTTGTCCCCACACACTCTGTAGCAGACAGAGATAAACTCGGTCTGCCAGGGTCCCCCGAGCTGCTGCTGAGTGATTTTGCACAACCATCCACCTCCAACGGATCAAACAGATAAGGACTGAGGACTCTGAAAGACAGTTTCAGACTCTGCCCAAAGGTGAGGTGGGTTCAGCAGGCCCCAGTGCCTGAATCCTTGCCAGGGAAAATTGTGTTCTGGTCAGGTTCCAGTTCTGGGACTAGAGGCTGTCTGTGGAGCTTGTCTCCACACACTCTGTAGAAGACAGAGATAAACTCAGAATGCCAGGTTCCCCCAGCTGCTGCTGAGGGAATTTGCATGGCCACCTTCCTCCAACTGATCAATCAGAGAAGGATTGGAGACTTGAAATCCAGTCCCCTGCCCAGAGACGAGGTAGAGATCGAGCAGACCTTTTACTCAGAGGTGACAGGAGACACACAAGCCCGTAGGCCATAACTAACTAGGAGACACCTAATCGTGAACCACTGAAGCCATGGGCAGACGCCAGTGCAAAAATACATAAAATAATATAAAGAACAACAAGATAACTCCAGAAGAAAGTGGTGGTCCTACAACTACAAGACCTGAACTGAGCAATGAAGAGGAAACAGAAGGAAGCAACACCAAAAATTCCTTTATGGTAATCATCAAAGCTCTCAAATAAGATATGAAAAAATGTCTTAAAGAAATAGAAGAAAAAACAAATAAAAAATTGGAAGAGATGAACAAATCCATGAAAGAAAACCAAGAAAAAGTAAACCAAAACATGAAAGAAACCTGCCAGGAACAAAAACTGAAATAGAAGCAATAAAAAAGGCACAAAATGAGGCAAAGATGGAAATAGAAAACCTGAAGAAAAGAACTGGAGCAACAGATACAAAAATAACCAGCAGAGTTCAAGAGATGGAAGATAGAATCTCTGTAGTGGAAGACTCAGTAGCTCAAATAGATATATCAGTCAAAGAAAATACTAAAACCAAAAAAGCCATAACCCAAAATGTTCAGGAAATCTGAGACACCATGAAAAGAATTAACTTCAGAATAATAGGAATAGAAGAAGGAGAAGAAGACCAGCTCAAAAGCACAGATAATGTTTTCAATAAAATCATAGAAGAAAACTTTTGTAACTTGAAGAAGAAAATGCCTATAAAGATAAAAGAAGCTTACAGAACACCAAATAGATATGACCCCCCAAAAAAATCAGCACGCCACATAATAATCAAGCCACAAAACATACAGAACAAAGAAAAAATTTTAAGAGCTGCAAAAGAAAAGGACCAATTTACATATAAAGGCAGACCCATCAGAATAACACCTGACTATTCAATGGAAACGATGAAAGCTAGAAGGGCTTGGTCAGAAGTTACACAGACACTAAAAGTACATGGCTGCCAAACTAGAATACTATACCCTGCAAAATTATCAATCACCATAGATGGAGTAAACAAGATATTTCATGACAAAGTCAGACTGAAACAGTATCTATCTACTAATCTAGCGCTACAGAGAGTATTAAAGTAAAAACTCCAACCTAAGGACCCCAGATGCACCCATGAAACCACAAGCAATCAATAATTCCACAGAAGAATACTCCGAAGAAAGAAAATACAAACAAGTTACCACCAAAAATGGCAGAAAATATGAATCAGTGGTCCCTAATATCCCTTAATATCAATGGACTCAACTCTCCTATAAAATGTCACACACTAACAAGATGGATACAACAACAGAAGCCATCCTTCTGTTGCCTACAAGAAACACACCTCAAGCACAAGGACAGACACAGGATTAGAGTAAAAGGTTGGGAAAAGATTTTCCAGTCAAATGATCCTAAGAAACAAGCGGAGGTTGCAATCCTAATATCTAACAAAGTAGACTTTAAGCTAAAAGCAATTAAAAGGGACAAAGATGGTCACTACTTATTCATCACAGGAAAAATAGGTCAACAGGAGATTTCAATCCTGAATATTTATGCCCCTAATATAAGGGCACCTACTTATGTAAAAGAAGCACTGCTAAAGCTTGTATCCCACATCAATTCTTACACCCTAATAGTGGGAGACATCAATACAACACTTTCAACCTAGGATAGGTCAACCAGACAGAGACTCAACAGAGAAAAATAAGGAGTCTAAAAGAGGGTATGATGCAAATGGATTTAATAGATATCTACAGAAGCTTCCACCCAAATGCAAAGGAATATACATATTTCTCAGCTCCTCATGGAACTTTCTACAAAATTGACCACATAACAGGTCATAAAGGAAATATCAATAGATACAAAAAAATGAAAATAATCCCTTGTAACATATCAGACGACCATAGCCTAAAGTTACAGTTCAACTACATCAAACATCAAAGAAAGCCTACCAACTCATGGAAACTAAACATCACTCAGCTGAACCATCTCTGGGTTAAGGAAGAAATTAAGAAAGAAATCAAAGTCTTCCTAGAATTTAATGAAAATGAATCCACAACATATCCAAACTTGTGGGACACAATGAAAGCAGTCTTAAGAGGAAAATTCATAGCGCTAGATGCCTACATGAAAAACCTAGAGAAATCTCATACTAGAGACATAATAGCTCAGCTGAAAGCCTTAGAACAATTAGAAGTGAACTCACCCAGAAGGAGTAGACGGCAGGAAATAATCAAACTTAGAGCTGAAATCAATACAATTGAAACAAAAAGAACAATACAAAGAATCAATGAATCTAAGAGTTGGTTCTTTGAGAAAATCAACAAGATAGATAAGCCTTTAGCCAAACTAATCAAAAAACAGAGAGAGAGTGTTCAAGTTAACATAATCAGAAATGAAAAGGGGGACATAACAACAGACCGACAGGAAATCCAGAGAATTATCAGATCATGCTTTGAAAATCTGTATTCCACAAAAATGGAAAACCTAGAAGAAATGGACAGCTTTCTAGAGAGGTACCATCCACCAAAATTAAATGAAGATCAGATTAGTTACCTAAACAGGCCTATAACCCTTAAGGAAATTGAAGCTATCATTAAAAACCTCCCCCAAAATAAAAGCCCTGGTCCAGATGGTTTTTGTTCCAAATTCTACCAGACATTCATAGAAGAATTACTACCATTACTCCTCAAACTATTTCACACAGTAGACACTGAAGGAATATTGCCAAATTCCTTTTATGAGGCCACAATCACCCTAATACCCAAGCCACTCAAAGACACAACAAAGAAGGAGAATTACAAACCATTTTCCATCATGAATACTGATGTGAAAATTCTCAACAAAATTTTAGCAAACTGTATACAACAACATATAAAAAATATCATCCACCACGACCAAGTAGGCTTCATCCCAGAAATGCAGGGCTGGTTTAATATACGAAAAACTGTAAATGTTATCCATCATATAAACAAATTAAAGGAACAAAACCACATGATCATATCTTTAGATGCTGAAAAAGCCTTTGACAAAATTCAACACTCCTTTATGATTAAAGCTCTGGAGAGATGATGATCACAAGTAGAATATCTAAATATAATAAAGGCTATTTAGAAGAATCCGACAGCCAGTATCAAACTTAATGGAGAAAACTCATAGCAATCCTACTAAAATCAGGAACTAGACAAGGATGTCCTCTTTCCTCTTATATATTCAATATAGTTTTCGAAGTTTTAACTAAAGCAATAAGAGAATGAAAGGAGATTAAGGGGATACAAATTGAAAAAGAAGTGAAGCTATCTCTACTTGCAGATGATATGATTGTATACATATGTGACCCACAAAATTCTTCCAAGGAACTGCTACGGCTAAGAAACACCTTCAGCAATGTAGCAGGATACAAGATTAACTCAAAGAAATGAGTAGCACTTCTATACACTAAGGATAGAAGAGCTGAAAAAGAAATAAGGGAAACATTACCCTTCATAGTAGCTCAAAATAGTATTAAATACCATGGAGTAACTATAACCAAAGAAGTAACAGACCTATTTGACAAAAATTTTAAATCACTGAAGAAAGAAATTGAAGAGGATATCAGAAAATGGAAATCTCTCCCATGTTCCTGGATTGGTAGGATCAACATAGTAAAAATGGCAATTCTACCAAAGGCAATATGTAGATTCAATGCACTGCCCATCAAAATCTCAACTCAATATTTTTTGGACCTTGAAAGAACAATACTCAATTTCATTTGGAATAACAGGAAAGCCAGGATTGCCAAAATAATTTTACTCAACAAAAGAACCTTAGCAGGTATCACCATCCCTGACTTCAAGTTTTACTATAGAGCTACAGTAATAAAAACAGGCTTGTGGATCAATGGAATAGAATTGAGGATCCAGACATTAACCCAAAAACCTATGAATACCTGATCTTTGACAAAGAGGTCCAAAATATTCAATGGAAAATAGATAGTATATTTAACAAATGGTGTTGGCATTGCTGCATGGAAGTGTGTAGAAAAATGCAAATAGATCCGTGCCTGTCACCCTGCACAAAATTCAAATCCAAGTGGATTAAAGACCTTAACATAAACCAAAGCCACTTTAAACTTGATAGAAAAGAAAGTGGGAAATACACTTCTACAAATTGGCACAGGCGACCACTTCCTAAATATAACACCAGTGGCACAGACACTAAGACCAACAATCAGTAAGTGGGATCTCCTGAAGCTAAGAAGCTTCTGTAAAGCCAAGGACACTGTGAATAGGACAAAACGACAGCCTACAGAATGGGAAAAGATTTTCACCAATCCTACAAGTGATAGAGGACTGATCTCTAAGATATATAAAGAGTTCAAGAATCTAGAGCCCAAAATCTTGAATAACCCAATCAAAAAATGAGATCCAGATCTAAAAAGGGAATTCTCAGCAGAAGAATTATGAATGGCTGAAAAAGTGCTCATCATTTTTAGCCATCAGAGAAATGGAAATCAAAACAACTTTGAGATATCATCTGACACCTGTTAGATTGGCTAAGATAAAAGACACAGAGGACAGCCTATGCTGGAGAGGATGCAGAGCAAGGGGAACACTCCTCCATTGTTGGTGGGAATGAAAGCTTGTTCAGCCATTTTGGAATGCAGTATGTTGGTTTCTCAGAAAATTGAGAATCAATCTCCCCAAGGACCTAGGAATACCACTTCTGGATGTATACCCTAAAGATGCACAGTCACACTCCAAAGGCATTAGCTCAACTATGTTCATAGCAGCGTTATTTGTAATAGCAAGAACCTGGAAACAACCTAGATGTCCCTCTACTGAAGAATGGTGTAACAAACTGTGGTACATCTACACAATACTACGCAGCAGTAAGAAAAAATGATATCCTAAAATTTGCAAGCAAATGGATGGATTTGGAGAATATCCTACTGAGTAAGGTAACACAAACTCAGAAAGATAAGCAGGGGATGTACTCTCTCATTAGTGCACTCTAAGCAAACAAACAAACAAACAAACAAACAAGAAAAAAGCAATGCATGCCCAAGCTGCAAACCACAACCACTGAACAGCTTGGATTCAGAAACACCCTGGATTGACATCTTGGATCCCACTCCCCCAGAGGAACCTCCAACTCACTCTTGAGGGAGTGGGGAGAAAACTGCATCTGCCAGGAATTGAGACTGAACTAAGCAATATTAGGTCAGTACAACCACAGAACTGCCTGCAGCCTGCCCAGGGATGCGATAGGGATTTGTGGAGAAGTGAGAATGACCTGATGTTGTGGGAGGGGGAAGGGACCTTGAATAAGGATATACAAGGTTAGAAAGTGTTACTTCTTTGTTCATAATATTAATAATAATAATAAAAGGAAAAAAATAATAAAAAGGGAAAAAGAGAAAACAAACAATGTAAGTGGTTTACGAATGAATGAGTATAGGCTTAAAAAGCTATGACAATTTTAAGAGGCGACATAATTTTACTCATAGAAATGCAAATACAGTTTGTATTGATAATATTCTGAATCTAGGTTATTTTTAGGAAAAATAAACCTCAGTCTCAACATAGTCAGCTGAGAATGAAATGCACTTAGTTTCAGAGTTGAACATGTAAGGCTGGATCCCAAGCAGTGAGCAGGTGGATGAGTGAACAAATGAATGACCAGATTTTAGTTGAGTAGGCCACTTCAGCAAGGAGTCAGGGCAACTAATCTAAAACGAAGCTCCAGGGACATTGGGAGTTTTCTCTCCCTGTTGTCCTTGATGCACATTGAGTATCATATGCTAGCCACTTGGGCCATGCCAGCATAATGTCAGGGGTCTACCATCTTACTGATACCAGCTGACCAACTTACATACTTTTCTCATTCTGGCATGTCTGATAAGTTGTTTGGCCTGCTGCATATTCCTGAAATCATTTAATGTCTCATATTTCTCTAAAGTCTTGATACTCCCTAATAAATGCACAGGATAGAACCCTTTCTTCTCTGAGGGACAATTATCCTCCACCCTCAAAGTAGAATCTAAAACTATTTTTTATTCTCCTCCACCTCTTTAGCTATGGAGATTTATAGCATGCCTGTCCTGTTGTCTTCCTTTGAAATGATAACAAAATTACCTAATCTCCAATTAATCTTAAAATTCTTTTATTAAGAAAACAAATTCAAAGAGGGTTCATACTTTTACTGGTGTATTGGTTTCTGTTCTATTTCTATGAAGAAACATCATGGCCAATGTAACCTATAAAAGAAAATCATTTAAAGTGTTTGTTTACAGTTACAAAGTCCATAGTCATCATGGCAGCAGATAAGCATTCCATTTGTAATCCTCTTGTTCATCTTTCCTGTCTTCCAGGACTTGTCTTTACACCTTTTTCTTTCTTTAATCTTGATTTTTGAAGATGCTACATGACATTTTATTCATGCTCATATTCTGTCACATTCCATGCTGTTGAAGTCTTTTTCTTATTTCCTTTCATAAGGACACTGACAGTTATTTGTTGGCTCCACCTGGATAAAGCAGAGTAATTTCACTATTTTAGATGTCTTACTCATACCTTCAACCCTCCCTATTTTTATTAATATAAGCCAGCATTATTGGTTAGTCATAATATCATGACCTCTTTCTTGTCTCAGGTGGACTTATGGCCTTAACTCAGGGGTAAGAATAATGAACATTCATTCTCATTAAAATATTCACTATGAGAAACTTCAGGAATAAGAAAGTGTGAATTTTTAAAGAAGTTTTATTTTAAACAGAGTTTAAAGAAACAGAAAATATGGAAGACATCCATAAGAGAGACCCTAAGAGAGAGTTCCAGAACGATTAGGATTCTTGGGTAATTGAGGAGGCTTCAAAGGAAGTGTTTTCTCTTTTAGGACATTTTGTCTAGAGATGGAATAATCTTTTTCACTAAGGAAATGACTTGTTCTTTAAAATGACTGGACTGTGATATGGAAATGTGTGATAGTCACCTTATCTGATTCAATGATGAGGTGTCCATGAGCTTCTCCACCCAAGTGATTTAATTAGTTGGTCCCATACTTCTATAAAGGCCAGTGAAGTGTCTTCTAACATATAGCTTTTGGGCAGCTGTGTTCATTAGATTTCTGTGAAAGAGAAGAGAGATTAAACATGTCAAAAAATTCAGACATAAGCCAGTGCCCCTTGCCAAAAAATTTCTGACATTTTGAGCCTCCATCCAAGACAGAACCTCTAGCCAAGAAAGAACGGCTGTAGACAAAATGATGCTCTGGGCTTCTAGCCAGGAAAAATACAGGTTGATTTAAAAAGTCATCACCCCATTGTGCTAGAAGGTAGTTCAGGCAAAACAAAATAAAATAAATAAAAAGTCCTGACTTAGTATGGGAGAAAATAAATAATTACAATGCTCTAAGGTTAGAGACTTTATAATATAGTGTGGCAATAACAAATCCAACAGCATCTTAAATATGGCCTTTAATAAAATCTTTATATTTATTTTTAATGTTTAATTCATTTAACACTTGCAAAATTCAAGGAAGCTACCAATTTATATATAAGTATAAAGTGCCTTGGGTTAAAAATTAAAGGCAGAATATAAGCAGGGTAGAATGGCATGAAGTAAAACTAAGGACCAAAAGTGAATTGTTAGAAAATGTACTTTTTTTCAGTGAAAGATTACTCAGGACATAATATTAAAGGGCCCAGCATTAGGAAGGTTGAGAACCACTGTCTTAGACTATGGAAGAGAGCACATTGGATACAAGCCTTCCTGCAAACCATCTAGGAAGTCGACTTCTCCTTGGTTCCTGCTGTACTTCTTGGCTGTGAGTTGTGTTCTTTGGTAAGAAGTACAGTGCACATAGACCAGCTTTTGGCTTTTTCCATGGCTTTTCTTAGTGATAGACTCTGATCTGGAATTGTAAGCTATAGTAAACTTCCTCATCTAAATTGTTTCTGGTCACAATATTTCATCACAGCAAAAGAATTAAACTACAACAGTGACAGAAATTGCTGACTAATGTGGCAATAGTTCTAGAAAGTGGCACAGTTTGTTCTTCTTCTGTCTGAGACCTCAGCTGGAAATTCAGTTATGACGCACCTATACCAGGTCTATGGTTGTTGCTACAGAAGTACTTGGGGATGACTAAATGCTGTCTGGTGAACGGTCATGGTCCAACACAAAGGTCTGGCACTCATTGTTCTGTTACCCAGGATGCTATAATTCCAACTGCTTAGCCAAGGACTTCACTCTCCCTTCTCAAGAGTCAGATGATTATGCTTCTTCTGCTTCTATGTCAATTGAAACTGCTGTGATTAGAAATGTATGAGTGCAGTGCCAAAGAGGTCATGAGCACTCCTTTCTCCTATTATCCTTAAAGCTGTCATTTCTTCCCTTTCATTCAATGAAGAGAATTAGTATTGGGAGTGATTCCTACTGTGTCCTCTAAGTTTTGTGAAGTCAAACCAACAACAACTGGTCTGCAATCCTGTGTGTGATGTAACTACCACATAGAACTACAAATGTGATGTGCATTGAATCTTCTACAGACACTTAATTGCTTTTTTTTCTCTTATTTCATCCTTAAGCAAAAATCTCTAGAGGTATTTTGTTAATAAAACCATGGAAGGTACTGACATTTAATTTATGAGGATTGCTGTGACAGTTTGGTATATAGTAAGGAAAAAGTTCATAACACATGCAGACAGTGTCTGGTGCAGACACTTTTTTTTTATATAAAAAATGACATGCATTCAGTACTTGGAGGAAAATTAAGCAAAAAACAGTAAGATAAAAGATCTACTGTTTCCCTAGCAATTCAAAATTTTATTTTTATCTATCTGGAGTCCATATAAAATCTTGAGTAGTATGGTTTAAAGAGGTTTTTTTTAAAAGATCATCTGATCTACACCTTCAATATTGTCTATAATCTCGAATAAGAGAAATGAGACAGGGAAGCTGAAAAAACAAAGAGTAATTATGAGCCAGATCTGGAACTGTATTTTATAATCCTGGCTATGTAGAAGGCTGAGGCAGGACAGTTGCAATTTCAAGACTGACTGCACTACAGGGTAAGTTTGCACCAGCTCAGGAAATTTCGTGAGGCTTTAGTATGATATACAAAATTGTGAAAGGACTAGAGATGTTGTTCAGTGAAGTGTTTGCCTAACATGAACAATACAGAGTTCAGTTCTCAATATCAGGTAGTTCAGATAGTGTAAGTGAAATATAGTTTTACAGTTTCTGCTCTTAGACTCTTTCAACAGCAACAGTAGCAGATTCCACTTTCAGAAATAATTCAAAGCTAGAGTGAAAAATTGACTTGATAAAGTTAATAATAAGGTTCAACATTATCATGAGTGGTAAATGTGAGTCTGAATTGAAGTCTGTATAGAAGCAAGAACATTCAGTCTGGGGTTAGTGAAATCCATTGGATATATCTCATAGAGACCAGAGGTGGCTTTCATCTCAGATTTTAGCGAGAATGACATAGTGCCAAGACCAGAGTTTAGACATTTTTATCTGTTTTCTACTGTAATAGTAATACCTGAGGGTAGGTGCCTTATAAAAAAAAGAGTTTTTTTCTCTAGTTTTGGATAATGAAAGTACAATACTAGGCTGCCCCATATAAAACCCCATAAAGGCATGATAATAGAAACCATTACAATTGGAGCATGTATAGAAGTGTACTTGAGAAAGGAAGCCAAGGTTGAAAAAAGACTGTTTTACTTTTTCGTAACAATCTACTTTCTCAGTGTTTAACTGAAATCCCTTAAGAATTACGAAGATCCTCTCTGAGTTCATGCCTTCAGAGACCTAAAGTCCACCTCTTATTTAACTTCTCTGATAAAATACTGTGCATAATGTTTAAAACATATCAAAATTCTAATTCAGGTATTATTTGTTCAGCTTTGAAAATGTTTGACTATAGTGATGGTGTGTGACTTTTTTTCCCCTTTTCATCAAACAAAATAAATCTGTTAAATGTAAATAAAGTTTTTATTTTAGAAAGTCAATACTCTCAACCCTACCATATTGCAAGCCAAGACTGCAACATAGGAACCATTTGTAATTAGAGTATTAGGGTTTGTACTTCACACGTTCTTAGTCTCACTAATTAGCAAATTTAAAGTTGGGGTAAGAAAAACCAAAAAAAGTCATAACACAAAATGTCCAGGAAGTTTTGGACACCATGAAAAGACCAAACCAGAAAATAATTGAAATAAGAGAAGAATACCAGCGCAAAGGCACAAAAAATATATTCAACAAAATTACAGAAGTAAACCTCACCAACCTAAAGAAGGAAATGCCTATAAAAATATGGGAAGCCTATGGAACACTAAATAGACTATACAGACCCACAAAAAGACTGCTTGCTATATAGTAATCAAGTCTCTAAACCTACAGAACAAAGAAAAGATACTAAGAGCTACAAAGGATAAAGGTCAAATCATCTATAAAGGCAGATCCATCAGAATAACACCTGACGATTCAATGGAAAGAATGAAAGCAAGAAGGTCCTGGTCAGACATTATACTGACACTAAAAGTGCATGGATGCCAACTTAATCTACTGTACCCAGCAAAACTATCAATCAACATAGATGGAGTAAACAAGATATTTCACAATGTAACCACAAATTTGTGCACCTAACCACAAATCTCACCCTGCAAAAAGGTCCTAGAGGGAAAATTCCAACCCAAGGAAACCAGAACACCCATGTAATCACAGACAATATATAAGCCACAGAGGAAACACCTCCCCCCGAAAAAGGAAATAGAAGCTACTACCCAAAATAATGGGAAATATTGATCATTGGTCATTAATATTCCTTGATATCAATGGACTCAATTCACCTATGAAAAGACACACCCTAACACCACATATACAAGAAAACCAATAGGACAGGCAAGCAATAAATCTTATCATCTGCTGGCTGCAAAGAGATGAAGAAAAAGAGAGAAAGTAATGCCTTTTGAAAAAAGGCCCAGGAATCCTGGCATATTCAGCAATGGAGGTCTGCAAGCAACCCTTAGGTAGAAGGTGGAGGGGGAGTCATGAAACAAGTGAGAAATCCTAGAGTATCAGAGAAAACGTGTTTGAGCTTTCAGTCTGTATCTGAAAAAAATAAAGAAGGAAAGGAAAATGCAATGGCTTTTGAGTTAGAACTCAGTAAAGTGAGAATGGGAATCAGTGCAGCTGTATAAGCACTATATTGGAATAAATACATTACTGCATTAAGGGAATAATTATTCCTCCCATCTGCTTAGCATGTTTTTAGATGAATCAATTTTGTTGTGAGGTAGTCTCCTGGTCAGACGATTGACAGGTCCAGACAGCAGTATATGATACTCTAATCTTTAAGGCAGATAAGATTGCCAGGTTTCTATCCAGAGTGAGAAGTAGAATTCAGATTACATTTTTCTTTTTAACCAGAAAGAAGTATTTTTCTTTTAATGAACTTCAACAATACCCTGATATTTCTACCCTTTCATATGGCATTTTCAAGAAGAATTAGTTGTAACATTTCCTTCCCTGCTGTTACCAGAAAAATTGGAGGTAGAGTTTAGAGCTGATCATGAGGGTGGGATACATCCTCAGTGGTCTCCAATCCAAGCCTGCTAACTGCTGCGTCACCTTGACAAACAGATACGTTCAAATCATATTCAAACTATAATAAACATGCAATCTTAAGGAAGAGTCTTGGCTGGACCGACCTTGGGTGTACTTACTCAACACAAAAAAACTGACTTAGCAGATAATTCAATCACAGTTCATATGGATAATACATAGTAAGGGAACTGGCCAGAAACATTAGTAAAGTAGCATTCATCAAAAAAAGAAATAATTTGAACAAAAACCAACACACCATCCCAAAGATAAAGCTTATTATTACATGATGCCTAGAAGGCAAATAATAAATCACTCATGCTAAGTATTTACCCTACCAAACAAGTTTCTCATGAACTCTTAGAAATTTTCAGTTTTGTTTATTTTTGGAGGTCCATTTTTCTTTCTTTCATCTTATAACTTTTCTAATTTAAACTTGATTTGTACATTTCAGTTTGCAGAAAACTAAATGATCTTCAATAGGATACTCATTAAAGAAAACTCTACATGCAGTTCTAACTTTATTTTTAAATGTGAGTTTCATGGAAAACATTCCCTATGTTTTTACCACTGGGACCCAACACCTAGAAAATGCAAAGCTCACAGAATAGACTCGATAAACTATTGCTAAAACCAAAAACAGCCAATCAAAGAAACACAATACCCAAAATACAAACCTAGAATTCTCCATGATTTTCATTCTCACATGCTATATCCTCCATAGTAAAATGTGCAGTTTAGAAAAAAAATGGTTTACTATTTTAAATTGCTGTTGAATATTTAGAAGAGATGACAGGAGGTAGTAGAAAGGGCAAGTCTAGATACTACACTATAAATCCTCTGATATCTCAGTGTCTATTTGAATTCTGTACAATCCTTTGAGAAACTAAGAGTTTGAGCATCTGCCAATGTCCTGAAATCCATACATGTAAAAGGTCTATTAGAAGCTAACATTCACAGAGGGACTCTTTGAAGGGTGTCTGTTTGTATTCACAGGGATCTGGGAATCAACTATGAGGGTGAAGATAGAGATGGCTGCAAATGGGTGTGACATGTTTCTATCTGACAGATGGTCATTCAGTTGTTAAGTTACAGATAGAGGTGGACATAAATGGATATTAAGAATGATAATAATAGCCTAAGAAGATTTGTTTCTGAATGTTGGTCTACACAACTTCTGTTCTTATCAGTCAATTAGCATTTGTAGTTGCAGCTTCTTTTCTGGGACTTCTGTGTACATTCTCTTTAAAATATGCTAATTGCAGATGATCTAAGAAAGAAGAATTGGGGTACCAACCCTCTGAATATAGTATGCTTTAGAAATTCTATTCCTGTCTATGTTTCTTCTTAGTGTTTGTAGTGACAGGCATCATGGATTACCAGATTCCAGTTATATTTGGATTCATTAAGCCCTCTGCATGTGTTTTCCCTATACATTAAAAATAATTAGGAAACAAATGAATAGAGTAAGATGGATTTATTTAGGCATTATCTAAGGAGAGGGTGCAAGGTATTTCCCCTGCATCAAGCCTGTGGCCATTTTACAGCTTATAGAAAGCTCTGAGATAAAGGTTAGAACATGCATAAATTTAGTTGTGAGTAACCTGAAGGAGTCTCACATTGTCTCCAGAAAACACATTCAAATAAAAAAAAGAAGTTCCAGTAATTGAGCAGCATGAATGGGTGTTTTTATAAATGGGAAGATCATAAGTATGGGTATGAATCTGAGAGGACTGATAACTGAGTTTGATGGGGTGCATGATGTAAAATCACCAAATTATATATATGAAAAAAATGACCTGAAAGATGCTCTATTTTGAAAAAGAAAACATTTCAGGGTTTGTGGGATATAGAATTTCTACTCCTTCTGGACCTAATTGAGTTTTCCTTTGTTTGTTTTTGTCTAAAACTCTATTCTCTTGATAGGGGAAAAGTTGAAGCCTTTTTAAAATTTTTTTCCTGGGTGATCAAGTTGGGCAGTTATATCCTTAACTTTATGGCAAGGACTAACTTTGTAGGTGAAAGAAAGTGATACTGTGACTGTGGAAAGGGATGGGCGGCAAGGGAGGGATCATTACTTCTTAGCAAAATGACCTTCTAAGTGCAGGTTTCCAAAGCTTAGACCACTCACAGTTCATGATGTTCTTCAAGTCAGTGTTCTCTGCAAAACCCTTTCCTAAGATACAAAAAAGCAATGTGTTTGTGTGTGTGTGTGTGTGTGTGTGTGTGTGTGTGTGTGTGTGTGTATTAAAGAGACATCGAAAAGGAGGAAGGGTGGGAGGAAAGAAAAGAAAGGAAAAAGAAAGAAAATATCTTATATTTGAACAAGTCCCTTGATTAGAGACTTTTTATTGTGTTCAGTTAAAATCTGTTCCTCTAAGATTTAATTCTTTTTCCTCTTTCTTAAATACAGTGGCTAATGAAATTTCCCACTCCACTTATTAAGGCATTAACTATTTAAGAACAGATAACAATTGTCTCCCTAATCTTTCAGATAAGTACTTTTTCTTAACTTGTCCACCCTTTCTCAAATAAACTGATTTTCAGTTGCATTTCATTTGATAACTTAATTTGTCCTCTCCAGAAATCTACTTTGGCAGCCATTCTGCATAAAAATGAATAAATATTATAATTATTTGGTTCCTAACATACTTTTCAAATTTAGTCATAATCTTCTCAGCATAAAGTCATTGTAAAATTGCTATTTTCCCTCAAATACTACTGACATCAGGTCTATAGCTTCTTCAATTGTTTGTGAAACTCTTTCCAATCAACTCTGAATGAGGTCATGTTGTTTGTAAAATGTTAAGCATAAGCCCTGCTGCTTAGTAATTATTTTATGGTGGTAACTATTATATTAAGCATAAAAGGGACCAATTTCAGTTTTCTAGATAATCTCCCTGCAAGTAGAAATTCTAAAATATTTTCAAAATTCAGTAATAGTTCTATTTCAACTTATCTATGTGTACAAAAATTATTATTTTTTACTATAAGGGATAAAATTGGCTTAAACCCAGAAAAATAAAAAATATGAAACAGGACAGAATATCAAAATGGAGGATAATACAGAAATGGGAATGGCAAAGAGAGCCAAGCTTGGTCCTGAGAAAGAATAACCAGGAGAAAAACAGCAAAGGAGAGCCTAAATGTTCAAGACCAGCAAACGATCCTCATTTCTTTAGACTCAGGGCTGTTGGGTAATTATTCTGAAGCCACTAATCACATATACTTCATCTCCCATGGACCAGAGTCCTCCGTTGTCACCTGTTGGAAGCATATTTCAATCTTTTACTAAAATACTCAATTCATTGGTTTAAAAAATCTTACTAGTCTATCTTGACTATACTAATAAACTGAAAGATACTTTTTTTCTCTTAGCTCAGCAAATCCTACCAGTGTGTGCTGCCACAACTAGTGAACAGAGAGATATTTTATTATGTATATTTGAAAATATGAAATTGATTAACCAGTTAATGCTATATGAAAAAAATGACTCAGAAAATTGAGCTTTCCAAGATTAATAATACTTTCCTTTTTTACAATTTCAATTTGCTGGCAGATTTCTTAATATATTATTTGTCAGAAACATGAATTTCAAACATGATTAATAACCTAGAATGTTTTGTAGTCTCTCCTCTCTGAGTAGTATCTTTTTATGTTTTAGCACAGATCTTCCTTCCAGGGTGCCTAGGAAATTAATGGACCAGTGTAAATGCATTGGTTCAATATTTTTCTAGTAATACCTACTAATTAATGAGTCTTTAGTCTTCTTTGTATCCCATATATTTGCTGATTCATAAATTTCCTCAAACCGTTCATGCTATTGGGCTAAGAATATGTGCAGAATACTGCAAAGAACTACTTCTATGGTTTGTATTTGATATTATATAGACAATAGAGATAGAAATATTTGCTGTTCTGGCATTATAAATGTTAGTTCAAGCAGAAACATCCCTATAATACTGAGAAGAACAAACAGGTTTCAAAAATTCCCTTTCTGGCTCTACATAAATGTATAACAATAGAGAAAAGCCTAAATCTACAACCTCTAGTAATGGGAATCAGGCATTATTTAGCATTACCTAGAAGTATGGCCTTTAGACCTTGAGAATCTATATATGGGATGTGGCCAGGGCTGTCTAAGACCAGGATATGATGCCAGTCCTTTCTGTTTGTTCCCTTGTGCTCTTAGAGAGAGGACAAAATCCACCACCACTGCTACATGGACCAACTTTCCAAGAATTACCTATAGTTCAATCTCTTGTATTAGTGAGTGTTTTGTATAAACCCCCAAGCATTAATTATTTTATACATAATTAGTTGCTAATGATGAATACCCACTATACCTACCACTCCAATTTGGGTGTCATTTATAGTAATATTTCTCACCTGTCTGTTCCAGCCTAGCCTGGAGTTCTGGACCTGCCCACAGTCCTACTGCTGCCGCCGCTGCTTAGTACAAAATAATCACAAAAAGGCTTATATTAATTACATGCTGTTCAGCCCTGTGGCTCAGAATTATTGCTATCTACCTCTTCCATTTTAATTCAACCCATTTCTATTAATCTGTCTTGCCCCATGTCTCATGGCTTACCTGTACTCCATTACATATTTTTTTTCTTGGGCAGCTGGATTGTATCTCTTCTGACTTTACCCTTCTTCCCCTGTATCTATGCTTGGATTTCCTGCTCACTTCCAAGTTGAACTGCCATAATCCAGAACAATTCTTTTCTTATCCAATGCTATTCACAGTATACCCAAGGATATCTCACATCACTGTAGCCTCAAATCTACTCCAAGACACATTGAACACATTATGCAATGGTGTTTGTTGCACCAACCTGTAAATTCAGCCTGAGCTGCATATGCTGGCCTACCTTTAAAAGAGACTTCTTCCCTTAGCACAGCATCCTCTAAATATGATTCTTATTATGGGCAGATCCATTTGTGGAATACATTTACTATAAGTCTGACATGCTTGTTTTTGTTAACTTTACTAGATTTGCTTTGATTCATGTCACAGGACTTCCTAGGAAGGACATTACTTATGCATTTATTTCCTAACATTTGCTGCCCTGGGACCAAGCCTTAAACACATGAGACTTGGGGGTTCATTCCAGACCTTAACACCATAAATTCATTCAACAACTTGAGATAGTGTGACAGACAATGATAGCAACTTAAGGGAGAGGTGTTGCTCAGATATCTGTGAGTATGGTATCTGAGCAGCTGGATGGTCCTGCTACCACTTCGAGAAAACTCGTGGTTATAGGTTTGAACACAAACCCATATTTTACAGGAGCTAGTTTTGAAGATGATGCTACTTGTATCTCAGAACAATTACTATGAACTTTACCATCATTATCATATTATCACAGAATCTTTCAATTCACTGCTTATTCAATGCTGATGTCAGGCATGAAGTCTAAAGTTATATCAGCCTTAAAACAAGTTAGATTTGCTCATTTATCTCATAGTAAAATATTCCAAAGAAGTAACAGAATTGTTTTTACAGAAAGAGAAAATGTAAGATACAAAAATATATGTGGTATTGACTGAACTACTTTGAAATCTATAACCTCAAGTCACTAAATTATTCTACCTGATCCTAGTGGTATTCTTTCTCTCTCTCTCTTTCTTTCTATCTCTATGTATCTCTCTATTTCATTTTCTCTCTCTCTCCATCTTTCTAAGTCTATATGTAATACTTGTGATGTATAAAAAATACAGTAAAGCTTTATGCCTGTGTAATAAAAGAATGTACCAAGATTATCCAATGCTAGTTGAACCAAGACCGTGTCTAACACCTGTAGTAATTTGAGTATGACTTTTCTACATCAAAATTTATGTTGAGGAACAGTGAGAATGGGCATATTTAGGAAGTGCTTGGATCAATGAGCTGGTGAGTGTGTGTTTGTGTGAATTCGTAGTCTAACAACAATGGTTAAGTTAGTGAAAGAACTTCTCTCTGTGAAGCTAGCCTTCACCCAATGTCTAGACTTTCTGTCATTGTTTTTCTCTTGTCTACCATGAGATGATGTAGGAGCTCAAAATTCTTAGCTTCTCTCCCTCCAGAACTGTGAACTAAATTTATTTTTCTTTATAATTTTTCCGATTTTGTGAATTCTGTCATGACATCAGGGCAGAGGTCAAGATGACTTTATGTGTTGTTCTGTGTAACCCTTGAAAATTATGACTTTGTGTCTGCTATTACCTCTGGATAAAAATTTAAAAGCTACAGGTTAGTGAGTTTAATTACTTTGATAACTATTTCATTACTTGCTGTGACAAACACTATCATCAAAAGTAAGTTAGGGGTCAAAATTCAAGGTTACAGACCATCATTGGAGCAAGGCAAGTCAGGAACTCAAGCAAAATCCTGAAGCAGAAATCCACAGGAATGCTTATGTCTAGGTCATTCTCAGGTTCATGCTTAGCTTGCTTTCTAATATAGTCCAGGACCACACTGGCTGGATCCTCCTACACTAAGTAACCATCAAAACAAACCCCCCAAAGAAAAAGCCCACTCACTCATCTTATCTGGGCAATTCCTCAATTGAGACGATCCTCACAGGTGACTCCAGGTTAAGATAGTCCATTATATTACACATGCCTCATTTACTTTGGATTTTTGTTTTGTTGTGTGTACAACATTCAAACTTCCAAAAAAAATAAGGAAAAAATTGGATTTGTGAATGAGAGTCATTGTTAAAAGAAAGGCAAAATGATTTCACTTTTCAAGTGCTGTTAAACTGTGCCAAGAGAACTGTTTGTGATGCTTCTGAGTATTCATTACAGCATGAAAGTTTGGAAACTGTTCATTTCCTATGTGGCATCAGGCCTTGTTATCTAGCCAGAGATCAAGACATTGGCTTGAATTTTCTATTACACATTTAAAACTGAGAAAAAAGTTAACTATAAAGACGAAGCAACAGAATTGGATAGATAAATGAATCTTGACCTAGAGTCTACAATGTGGTTAGAACTGCAAATGCCTTAATTGAGTTTTTTAATGTCCACATGTGACTTTGTGGGAGAATTTTGCTCTCTTTTTTCTGTATCTGTCTTGTCTCAGAGTTAAATTCTTATCCTAAATATTTTTCTAGTGGAAAAAAATCTCATTGTTTTATTTTATTTTATAACTCAAACAAAACTAAATTTCCAAACTTCTGACTAAAGACCTCCCTGGCATTTGAGCCTTAGACTGACCATTTTCAGTCAATTTTTGTGACTCCTTGAGTGAGGTTCAGTCACATAGATTTTATATGTCATATATATTGAAAAACAGTATCAGCTCAGGATTCCCAAGACAAAGTTCTCAGCATAGAGGACATTTATTTGCCCCAGAGGGACAGAGGACTAGCAATAAGAGACAAAAACTGTCGATAGAACCATTTTGACTTTATTTATATTACAGGAATGTCATTTAGAAGAGAAGGCAGGGTGACAGTGTAAGGATTCCTGGCATTCGAAGTAGCTGAACCTACTTGGCTCAGATGGGATGCACCTTGCACAGAGGCACGCCCCTGGGTGTGGCTACATAAACCCTGAGGCATTGCCTATGGAAGCACTTCCCTGGGCCCATGAGGCATACTTGTGTACACCCCTTCCCTTAAAAGTGACTGTGAGCATGTGCTCCGGTCCTTTTTCTCTGTACCCTCTCTGACTTCTGTGGCTCTTCTGCTTCTTCACCAGCCTGGGACTCTTCTCTTAAATAAACTCTAGCGTGTGGCCTTGTTAGTGTGTACTTGCACTCAGGCACGGAACTAACAGACAGGACTTTGAACTTGAGCATGGATCAGGAAAACTTTTTATCAGATGTTTCTCTGTATTCTGAGGAACTTAATGCACATGGTATTAATTATACTTCTACCAGCTCCCTTTTTGGTCTGTCAGAGCATTTTCATCAATGCTAGATGGTGGAAAAATAAATGCTTCTGGATAGAGAGGAGACAGACTTGGCACATAGGAAATTGGCAGTTTATAAAGGTACAAGGTCAATCCTTGTGTTAGGATGAGGTTTTTAATCTTAATTGGGAATGATAATAGATGGGATTGACTGGGAGGTTATATGTGAGAATTTTATGGGGAAGGCAATAATTTACATTGTTTTGCTTTTTTAAATCTCATTTTATAGTCTATATGTTGACAATAACTTGGGTTATTCAACTACATATGTTCATGTAAATTGACTTGCTGAGAACTGGTAGACAGAAGCATCTTAAGGTATATATTTTACATTAAAATTACAAACCAACCTTGCACTTCAGTTACTGAATGTGTAATAATTATGGAAATATATCCAATTTAAACTGAATTTTATCAAATTATAACCTGGATTAATCACTAATAGATGTTCTGATGAAACAGAACACTGAGGCTCTTCTGCATTGATGGCTTCTGGCAGAGGGGTAGGTAAGGAAGTACTTGTTTTCTTTAAGGGTCTGGCCACAGGGAGTTTAATTATGCTCCAGCAAGCAGATAAGCAGCACGAATGGGGAGTTTTATAAATGGGGAGATCATAAGAGTGGGCATGATACTGAGAGATCTGATATCTGAGTTTAATGGGGTGCATGATGTAAAAACACCAAATAATAAATAGGTATATGAAAAATTTAAAAAAGAAAAAATATCAGTACTCTATTAGCTTTGTAACTTTTAAAGGCTTGATTTACTTTTTTAAAGTTTTAAGTAATAATATGATATGTATTTGTCTTTGTTTTTTAAGTTATAGTAGAATTCTGTAGTAAGTTCATATTTTCTTGTGTTTGTTTCTGTTATTTTTTTTGGTATGGAGAATTTTATTAGTATTTAAAGTATTTCAAGGTTACAAAGTATGCATTTGTTAAAATCATTCATTGAAATTAGGTTTAATTTTGCTATCTAAAAACTCACCAGTTTTTTTTTTCTGAATCTCCAATTGATTGAAACAAATTTATAATGTACGTCCTTATGATTTTTGGGAATTTCATTCATATCTATTATATTGTTTGTGTTTCAAGTTCTAGTTTTATTGAAGTAGGTCTTCCTTTTTTGTTTAATCTAGTTAAGAATTTGCCATTTGTGTTTAATCCTTAAAATAAATAAATAAATAGAATAAAAATAAAGCACAGGCTGCAGGTATTATGTTAAATCCTCTTCTTCATCAATAGGTAAGGTTGAAAATGTCAATGATCAAATGTTTGAAACAAGTCAAAAATATATTTATTTGTTACTTTTCTAGCATTTATCTACTTGCTTCTCTACCTTTCCTTAGCTCTCTCTCTCTATCTTTCTGATGTTTATTGATTTGCTAGAATTATTAATTTATTTAAATATTCTTCTTGGAAGGGAAATGGATTACGAATACATTCTAGACTGTTCTAAAAATCAACACACATAACAATGAATGCTACAACAGACTGACAATCTCTAAAACAATTAGGAATTCAAAGGGATGTTGGTAGAAGTACAATTACTGCCCTGTACCTTGAAAAGTTTCTTGGACCAGAGAAATGCATCTGAAAAAAAGCATTTATCCCAATGCATGCACAGGTTCAAAGCCCTGATACTGTCTTTTCTTCTAAGTGACACCTCTGTAATATAAGAAAACCCAAACTGGAGCTATTTGAAATACTAATTACACTTGTAGCTTCCAAGAATCAGTCTACTAGTCTCTATTTTAGGGGTTCAGAAATCAATTTCTGAAACAATTCTCATGCTCTTCTGGCCTACACAACCTGTTAAAAATAAGAGAGAAGCAATACTTTCCTAATGCATCAGGGATTTCTGTTGAGAAGCAGTGCCACCAACTGTCTGCTTAGCTCTCTTACCAGCTCACAATATTGAACGTGCATGTCTAAAAGTCAGAAAAATGACATGATGAGAGTTTTAAAGCAGAATACAAAGAGGCAGTCAGCAGATATATGGACAAAAGTCTATCCTTGCAACCAATTAAAGTCCCTCTAGCGATACAGAATGGAGAAAAGGAAGTGGAGAGGGAGAGGAAGAATGAGGGAGGGAAGGGGAAAGAGAGGGAGGTAGGTAGGACAGAGAAAAAGGATTTCCCATGCTCTAAAAATATTAAGTAAAATTAAAGATACATAGTATTCATTCTGCTACATCTTCATTAGAAAACAGACATATCAGACTATACCCTGAGAAAATGCATAAGAAGATAGTGGGAAACACAATGACTCAGTAGTATCTTCATGATATTTTGAAAAAAGTACAATAGACAGGTGACTTATAAACAATGGTTATCGTTGTTGTTTGTTTTCCTTTTTAGAGGCAAGAAGTCTGGATCAGGGCACTAGCATGCTCAAATTCTGATGATGTCACCCTTCCTAGTGTTGAGTGCCATCTCCTCATTCCGTCATCACATTGCAGAAAAAGGAAGGGACAATGCTGAGGTTTCCTTTTAGGTGTTGATCTCATTTGTAAGGCTCAGTCCTTATCACCCAATCACCCTCTGGAGGGTCTACCTCTTAATACCACCATGTTAGGAGTTAGGGTTTGTATATATCGAGTGTCTAAATGTAAATATATAATCCATAACTAGAAACAGAGATGGAGACAGAAGGAAGAAGGGGGTTAGAAGATAATGGAGAAGAAAGAGGAGGTAAAAAAGAAGGAATATTTGAAAATTACATGAGTGATCTAAGCATGATATTTGTTTCTTATTTTCGCAGATAATTTCTCAGGTTTACCACCTGCTCTGTAAGCAGAAAGTCAAGGATCCGGGGAGAGTTAATGAGTTCATTCTCATCTTAGCCCTCATTCACCTTCACCCTTCACTGCTCTGTGGCATCACTGGTGATGTGGCCCTGTGACATGACAACTGTATGCTCTGCATAGAGAATGCTTACTTGAGTCAGATTGTCTAACAGTCTCCACAAGAGGACTAACTCTTTGGCTCTTTCAAGGATCACAAACAATCTGCCTGTGGACAAAATGCAGCCCTTAAAAAAGGAATAGCTGACACATCATATTCACAAGGTATTCTTACAGTCTCTGCTTTACACTCAATTTCAGCCAAACCTTTCCATTGCCCATTTTATTGTTTAACACTTTTGTTTTTTTAATTCTGTGTGTTTGGTGGCAGGTTTAAGTAGGAAGCAGCAAGAATCAACTCTCAATTCTCAGATAGTAAAACTACAATTCTCAGATTACTGTTCTAGGGCTGGACACTTCTTTGTCTCCCTTGTGACAAGAGCTAGACTACTCCAGCATTTAATTTCTTGACACAGAATACACCCAACTAAATAATTTCTTTTTTTAAAAAAAAATTGTATTATCTCTCTCATACACATACATATATATAAAGATAGGTAGATGATAGACAGACAGTAGATAGAGGATAGATGATAGAGAATTGATAGATGACACTGAGGAGGATGTTTGTGATATATGTTCATGAATGCACTTGTAGAAAAGGACATCAGATTTCCTGATCTATTATTATACCCTTCCTTAGCCCCTTGAGTGAACCTGGAAATATACTGAACACCAGAAAACTCCAGCTCTTTTTTGTCTTTACCCTCAAGAGCACAAGATTTACAGGAATGTAAATGTACAGGAATGCCATGGTTTTTACATGGGGGATTGAGATTTGAACTTAGGTCCTCATGCTTGTTCAGGAATCATTCTTAGCTGCTAAAAAATCCTCTTCAAACTCCCACCCTGTTTTTAAACTAACAAAAATAGAACAACAGAACTTTATACTCATACCATCTGGACCTCAAATCCTTTTTAGAGGTTGTCCTCCAAAACCACAGGTTCTCAGGTGAACCTCCAAGGATGCTGCAAATGGGTCCTCACTTTCAATGGCTCAAACCAAAGCAGATTTCCTAATATTTTTTATTCTTATTAGAAAAGATTGCCTATGGCTGAGTTGCCTTCATTTTGCATGTATGTATACTCTTACTGATATCTAGATAAAGCTAATAATATTGTCTAAGCTTTACTGTTTTGTGATCTGAAGTGTGGTAGGAAGAACAATGGGGAGTTCCAATATATACTTGCATTAACACTTGCAGAGAACTCTCACCATCTTTATGAAGATGGTTGTAACACTTCAACAACGAATATCCCTGTAACAAACTCTCTGGCAGACTGCCAAAACCCATCAGGGTGGATGTCTACAATCAAAATTTGATATTTTCATTGCTGTTGTGAATGAAGTATTTTATGTTTTACACTTTATAACATTATTGACAATGCAATGAAGCTATATAATTATTGATTCTCTTCTTCCTTTACATAGGAGTTGTCTTTCTCCACAACAACTGGATTACACAAAAATACACCACTGAACTGGAAAGAGTCTCCCACAATAGAATCACAGGCACTTTCTGAGAAAAATGTTGACAACACTATTATTATATTTTTTAGATTTTTCTTATCATTTCTTAATCTCAATACCTTTTGGTTGGGAAATATGGCCTCAGTTGTAGAGCTGTGAGGATGAGCAAATGCCCATTTTTGACTGCTTATATGTGAATCTTAACTCACTTTGCCACAGATGTGAACATTTTACTAGTGTCCTAGGACATAACTGACTAATTTCTATTTTTGTGGCTTTTTTTCTAGTTCCTAGAAATAGGTGTTTCACCAACCAATATGACTCACATTTCATTCTTTCTACTGGGGTAGATACCTTAGGGGATGTAGAGATTTCCATGGTTGAGTTGTGATGGGTGCCCCTTCACTTCAGTTGACTCATTGTTCCCTGTATGAACCCTCTAATGATCTCTGTGTTTTGTGGTTTCTTTTTTTTTTTTTAACAGAGACATATCTATAGACAAGAGGCCTAAAGTTTTCCAAAGTAAATTATGATTTGGTAAAATTCAATTCCTGGCTTCAGTATTGGCATTTCACCATTAATGTAGCACAAACCTACATTTTTAAACTGTTTTGTCTGTAATGAAGCAGGCATTGCTTTATTCATTTATCTTCCACTGTGGTCAGTTATTAATATGCTCAAATTTGTTAAATTAAAAAGAAGAAAGGTCCTTATTCCTGCCAGGTATCACAAGTGATTCAGTGACTAGAATTTTAAATCTATGTGTGTACATGTAAATATTTATACATAATGCATGTAAATGTCTATACATGTGTGTGAGTGAAGCATGTGTGTATGTATTTTTGAGCACATGCATGAATTAGTTTGTGCATGCGTATGTGTGTATGTATGTGAGTATGTACACATTTTTTCTCTAGATGTTTTCCAGAATTGTGTAAGACAAGTAAGGGAAGGATTAACCATAGTTGAACCTACAGTGAAGACAGACTAGAAGAACTTATTCCTGTCACTGAGTGGTTCTATAGAAGAGGCAGGTCACCAGATGCATTTATAGACCCAGAGAAAGCTAGGGAGATGAATGTTTAAGAGATATATTTTAAATCAAAGGCTTTTTGAATACTGCAACTAAGGAAGAAAAGCCATATTTTATGTACTAATTTGATGAAGGCTCATCACAAAAGTAACACCACCTCACAGAGTAAGGAGCAACACAGTCATGCATGTTGCCATGGTGATTTCATTTACACATTGGGCAATGACTATGTTTCAGCAATACCAATCTTTAAGTGGGCAGATACTTTCTACAAACCACTGTCATCATGCACAGTGTAAAGCACTATAGACAATTAAGCTATGCTAATCAGTAGCATTAAACACTTTTACTCTTCAACTGATTCCTTAAGAGGCAATATTTTAGGAGGCCACAAGATGGGGATGTTCACACACACAGCTGATCCTTCATCTGGCAGCTACTATGTCCTCCCAGGGACCTATTTACCATTTGTTTAAATCCATTAACACAGTACTGACAGTTGTCATTCTCTAGCTGAATCAGCAGTCTGAAGGAAACTCAGAAGCCATGCTTAAGTAGTGGATACTCTCTGGGACAAAGTAAGAGCAAACTTCTTTTCTAAACTCCCCTTTTTTCCTATTAATTTCATGTCTGGATTTTGTTTGCCTAAAACTTAAATATTTTGTGATGGTTTTATGGAACATCAATTCTTCTCAAAATTTATATCCTTAGATAAAAGAAAAGAAATTAATGTTCAGTGATAAAATGTTGATCATTTAAATAGTGTTGTCAATGTGCAATAGTTGCTAAAAGTGATATTTTTTTTTTAGTGTATGAGAAAATGTTCATGGTATAATTTTCATGATACAAAAAGTAAAGTAAAATAATACATATGTAATTTTTAACCCACTGAGTCTAGAACTGCCAGTATGTGCATGGGTGTAGGGCCATGCAATGGTGAATGAAGTAGGGAGGAAAACATGGGGAGGAGGATCTTGGTGAGGAAGAAGTAGGGTTGGATATGAAATGATGATCAAAGCATACTAATTGTTGTTGAAATTCTCAAGTAATAAATGAAAACTTTATACATGCTTACAAACAAAATGATGAAATTACATAAAGCTAAGTTTTTCTTTGTAATGCTCTTCATGCTCCATCTTTGTCCAAGACTGAGAAGGAACATATGTCAGTGAAGATGACTGAAAAATGTGCCTGATGTTTGGACTTGGGAAAAAGCTTCAGTAGGTGTGAGAAGATTCTGGAAATTTGCTTAGTTCTTGAGATCAATGAAGCATTTGAGATGATTAACTTGCTCATTGCTGCTCAGACACTGAGGGCATCTGACTGGCCCTTGATTCTCCCTCCAGAGATGCATAGTATGGAGCCTGTACCCAATGTTATGTTCCCTGCTAAACATGAAATAATAAATTAGTAACAACAAGAATCTTCTGACTTAGTCTACTGTGTCCCCATAAAGATTTATGAGCTTACAAAAATGCTCCTGACCCCATGATTGGCACAGAGATTTCTTAAAGGACAGTGTGTTTTGTAAATGGTTCTGGCCCAGACTTTCCAGACCTGAACAGGAGATTTAGTTTCACTCTTGGCCCTGTTTAGCCTCAAATAATCACATACAAGCAATATAAAGTTGAAATACCTTTTAAAATGCCCAATTCAGGCAAGAGGTTAATATATTTCTTATGCAAATTTCAATTAATAATTGTACTTTGTTCTTTTTTAATCAAAAATGCTGGGCGTATGCTTGGTATGACATGCTTAAAGTTATAGAAGTGTGTGAATAGATATGATCATCTTGCAGAAATTTGATACCTAGACTTTAGAAAGAAAGAAGAGAAATGAAGGTTACAAAAACCTTTATTTTAAATTGGTTGTAATAGCTTTCTGGTTCTTTTACTCCAGGGATTAATTGTAATCTAAAATGTTCATGATTACAACAGTAAAGGTTCTGGTTTTTACCTGTTTCAGAATATTTAATTTTATTTTCATTATTTTATTTATTTGTTTGTGTGTATGTATATGCTATGTATGTGCTTGTGCCTAAGGAAACAGATCTTTTACAAAGAAAAAGAAATGTAGCCTGACATAAAATCACATATTTTCTGCTTATTCTAGTGAAACATCTAGAATTAACATAGCTACAAAAATGAAAGTAGATAAATAGTTGTCTGTAGTGAAAAAGGGAGGGGCTAGAGAGTCTGGGGACCTAATGTGTTCTGGTTGGAAAGTACTCTGAAACTGTGTTGTGGCTGGAAATAGTTACACAAGTCTGCTTGTGTTAAGGTACATGCATAAGGGATTGGATTGTTATGGTGTATGAAATACATCTCAATAAAATTGTAAAAAGAAAAGACAATTGGAATAAGAAGCAGGTCCAGAGTAAAACAACTGGTTGAAAATAGAGGAAAATTTGGTTTCTTCATGAGACAGAAAAATCAATCAACATTCTACTAGACTAGACAGAATTTTCACATTTATTGACTTGCAAAGTCAGAAGACTATTTGGAAATAGTAAAATGATGGAACCTAATAATCCAGAGGATGGACTATAATGTAGACAGTATTAACTTGCCCACTGGAAGATCATTTAACTCATTAGAATGATTTAAGAATATCCATTGTTACTTTACATTTTCTAGGTTTGTTACTGTGCATCTCAGAAATCTTGCTCATGTGTACACTAGTACCACTGACATGCTTTTAGGAAATACTTCTAACACATACCTGTTGTAAGGATTTCCAAAGCTTGCATTCACCTGGAATGTAAAAGTGTCAACCATGCCCCTGGGTGTGGCGATGCAAACATGGGCCACCCACACTTTTAAAGAAAGGGCTCACACAAGTCCCCTCCCTCTTCTTCTCTCTCTGCTCCCTTTTGCCCCTATCTCTGCCTGCTACTTTAATAAACTCTTGTGTGGTACTCCCGGTGTTGAGATTCCATTCACGTGACATGTGCAAAAAACTAACATTGGTGCCGTGCTCGGCGGGGGTGCCCCCCAGTCCTAAGTGCTCGTAGGAACTGGGGACCCCTGTTCGACCCTCCACTGGAGACCACCTTCCATCTGTCTGGTCATGGACCATACTCGCACAATACTGGCGTTGACTGGTGAAGTTCCCCCTTGGTCAGCGTAAACGTGAACTAGTTTCACGGAAGATCACGCTTCTTGATCTTCATTTGGTCTAGATTTGTTCCTTTTTGTTGACAAACACTCCTGGCTTTTTTTCCCTGCACTACAGTTTCATCCAGGGACCTGCCCTTGTTAGAGTTACACTGGCACCTTTTGTGGGCGTTTTTTTTTTTTTTTTTTTTTTTTTTTTTGCCGGCAATGCCACGAACAGGTTGCAGGTGTGTGATTTTGGGAACTGACGAGTCCACTTTATCTCACTGTGTGTGGGTGTAATGTCCTGACACTCTCTCTTCGGCCTGATGGGGCTTTAGAGATATGTGCAGTTGAGTTGGGGCACTGTCCGAGTGGCCTACATGTGTCTGCTGAAGAGCTAGTCTACTGTGGGCCTCCTTCCTTGTGGACTCAGTTTGCAGGGGTGACGACTCTTGCTTGCTGGTTCCATATTCCCCTTAAGTTTCGGCATGGGAAATAAGCCAGCAAAATCCATACCTCCATCTTTATCCTTAGGGTACATGATAGAGGCATTGAGACCTCTTAGCCTTATGCCCTATCTAGATACTACCAAGCTGATCTGTTATTGTACAAAGAAATGGCCTGGATATTCCCTAGACAATAATCTAAAGTGGCCACCTAATGGCACCCTAGATCCCAATATTTTACAGGAATTATCTAATTAATGCCAGGGAACAGGCAGATTGAAAGAGTTAAAAGATTTCTCCTATATACAAGCTTTCTCTTACTTAAGTTCTAAGCCTTCCCACCTAAGTTCTTGTCCTCCTGATCACCTGCTTTTAGCCACTCCCTCAGACCCTGATGATTCTCATCATCCACTGGATCCTGCAAATGACCCTCCACCCTTTAGACCTCAACGCACTCTTACTGCCCCTTCCTTTCCATCTATCACCCGCTCTCAAGTCTCTAAGGACACTGATCCAATTCTACCTCTTCGGGAAGTAGCAGGCATGGACGGGATAGTTAAAGTGTATACTCCCTTCCCTTTGTCTGAACTCTCCCAGGTTGCAAAGAAGTTAGGCTCTTACAGTTCGAATTCTACTGCCTTTATAAAAGAATTTCAGTACTTAACCCAATCTTATGACCTCACCTTTCACAATGTATATACAATTTTAACTAATAATCTTCTACCTGAGGAGTGCAGGCGAGTTTGGAAACAGGCCAGGATATATGCAGATGAGGTTCATCAAACAAATTTAGCATACCCCCCAGGAGCTGAGGTGGTTCCAGATGCAGATCCACAATGGAATTATAATACACAAAGGGGAATTATAGCCAGGGACAATTTTGTGACCTGCTTGCTGGCAGGTTTGTGTAGGCCTTCCCTGAAGCCAGTCAGTTTTGAGAAACTGCAGGAGGTGATTCAAGATAAACAGGAAAATCCGTCCCAGTTTCTAGAGCACCTTACAAATGCACTCTTGCAGTTCACAAATTTGGATCTGGAGAGCACTGAGGGCAGACAGCTTCTTATGACCCATTTCCTTAATCAAAGCTACCTGGACATAAAGGCCAAGCTTAGATCTCTTGAGAGGGGCCCATTAACTTCACAAGCAGACATTCTGGTGCTTGCATTCAAGATATACCACTGGAGAGATGAGAAAATTGGACAGGAGAAATACCTCCTGCTGGCAGAGGCAATCAGGCCAGCCCCTCCACCACCGCCTCCCAAGGTAAGCAGACAAAAGCACTCAGAAAAGCACTCCGGTGCTTATTTCTGCTGTGGCCATGTAGGCCATTACTATTGTTCATGCCCAGATCCACGAAGGCCATCCAGACCATGTCCTAGGTGTTATGGACACCACTGGCCAGGCAGCTGCTGCCCTATATCAAAGGGTGGGGACACAGTAAGCTTGGATGAGGTGCATAATGTCCTAGGACTGGCCGAGGATGAATGATGGTGCCCAGGTCCTCTCAGTCCGGCAAACGCTATCATGCAGAGAGAGCCTGGGGTAGTTATTAAAGTTTCTGGCCAGACCATTTCTTTTCTGGTGGACACTGGAGCTGCATTCTCAGTTCTGCAGGAGTATTGGGATGCACCCTTTCATTCAAGTCTTACGATTGTTGGGGTAGGATGCAAATCTATGCGACCTTATCAGATACTGCCTCTTAATTGCATTTTTAGAGGAATTCCTATTACTCAGTCATTTTTAGTTATGCCAAGTTGTCTAATAGCTTTAATGGGAAGAGATTTCTTAGCAAAAGTGGGAGCTTTCATTTCATTTAGTGGTCACATTTGCCTAAATCCAGCCTAAATCCAGCCACTCCAACTGTTTCTCTGTTCCTTTTACTATCCAATCAGCCTGTAAGTTCTACCCCTCCTTACCCCCTTCCAGCCTCACAGGTGGGCCCACAAGTGTGGGACATGCAAAATCCTTTTGTGGCTAAGCATCACCCCCATCCTTGCAGTCAAAAAGCCTAATGGTGCTTATTTAAACCTCTGTCTCCTAAAACCCCATACCTTCCTGACAATCTGCTTCCTCCCCTCCTCCATCACCCGCAATTGCTTTTGTGGGATTTTGCAGATGACTCCCTCCCCAAACCATGCTCTGATTCATGCTGCCCACCTTGAGTTAGCATTGGAGATCAAGTTTTAATTTCCTCTCCAAGCCACCGACCTTCTCCCCTCACTCCAAAGTGGACAGGACCATATAGAGTAATTCTGACAACTCCCACAGCCACTAAACTTGAAGGCTTCCTACATTGAATTCATTTTTTCTAATCTTAAACCTTTAATACCCCCCTCCTCAAAATATCTGGACAAGAGACCCAAAATCTTAGAAAACCAGCTCCAAGCTTCCTTTGCAGCCTTCCAGAGCAGAAGCCAAGATGGTAAACAAAGGGCCCCAGGCAGTCTGCTTGGAGACCCAGGTAAACAAAAGGTCTTTCAACTCCGCAGTTGAAGCAGCCACTCCCTGAGGATGCATTGCAGGTAAAACAAAGACCATTTCCCACCACCCTGCAGGAGTCCAGGTAGGCAAAATACAGGACACTTTAATCCTTTCCCTTTCTCAGACCTAGCAAGGATCGAAGACCTTAACATGCAGTCAGCAGACAGTAGAATCCCTTAGCAGAAAAAAGGAACCATTCACAAGTTTCTTTCTCCCTCCTTTCCTCTTAGCCTGTCACTCCCAAAGCTCTATCACTAACCCATATTTCTTTTTCCCCCCCGAGCTCTAGGAAACAAAACTCCACAGCTGGTGATCCAAATCCTCAATTCTGCCAACAAGATGAGCTAAAGAACTCTCCGTCCTTGTGTCAGCAAGAAGTAGCAAAGACAACCAAGATGACCTTGTTCACTATAAGACTTTTCCCTTGCCATAAACCCAGCATATATATATATATATATATGTATATATATATACATATACATATCAAAGGGTGAAATGTAAGGATTTCCAAAGCTTGCATTCACCTGGAATGTAACAGTGTCAACCATGCCCCTGGGTGTGGGGATGCAAACATGGGTCTACCCACCCTTTTAAAGAAAGGGCTCATGCAAGTCCCCTCCCTCTTCTTCTCTCTCTGCTCCCTTCTGCCCCTATCTATGCCTGCTACTTTAATAAACTCTCATGTGGTACTCCTGGTGTTGAGATTCCATTCATGTGACACGTGCAAAAAAGTAACACCTATGATCTACAAATATCTATCAAATGAGGAAACAATACAAATATAATGTTATACTTTTTTTGTTCAACCCATTTTCCACATCATGAAATCCTAAATTAGGTTCCAGATAGTTTATTAACATAGCCATGGTTTCAGTGGCAGACTGTGATACCTTACTCTCTGCTATAGCAGGAAGGAAAAATAAAGAAAGATCCCTGAGTTGGAATGAAACACTCAGTGACTTGAAAAAGACCTGGGAGAAGATGTGTGACTTGAAAAACAGCCAACATTCAGCTGAAGGAATACAAGTTTCTACTGGGAAGCACAATTATACTAGTCCACTCCAAATCCTTTAGCAGATTAGCCACAGAGGCAAATATTGTAATGCTAGCCTGATCCCAAGTACACATACTTTTCAATATTCTTTCTTATATTGTCTCCTCATTTTTTTTAAAAAAATTTGATGTTCTTCATACTAACCAGAATGTGGACTTAGCTGGAAATGTTCTAAATGGATTGTTCTAATTACTTCTGAACAAGTAGACTTGTATCTGCTTACTAATAGCAAAAAATCCTTTCATCTATCTGAGAAGTGTTTTCTTCTCAGTCATGAGCCTATTGCTGAAGGATCTTGATATATGCCTTAAAAGTCTATTTATCATTTACAGATTTGTCTACTCACTACTTGTGAAGCAAAATATACAAAATATTTTAGGAAGTATTTTTATTCAGTCTGACTCCATAAGAGGAATAATCACTAATGCTGGATAAGTTGTTAAAAGGAATAAAATCTTGAATTTATGAGGGAAGACATGAGTGTGCTCTCCACTAGAGACTAGTCAAGATAAAGAGCATTCAGAGTAATTGTTAACTTGACATAACCCAAAGTCATCTTACAAGGAAGCTTCAATTGAGGGATTGCCCACATTCAATTAGTCTGTGAACATATCTGTGGAGTTGTCTTGATTGTTAATTAATGTACCCCACTATGAATGATGACATCACCCTTAGGCATTTCACCTTGAACTGCATGAGAAACCTAGCTAAGCAGGAAGCCATTACATGAATCCATGAGATTCTCTGTCTTAAAAAATATCAATGATTTGGGGCTGGAGAGATGGTTCAGAGGTTGGGAGCACTGACTATTCTTCTAGAGGTCCTGAGTTCATGTCACAGCAACCACATGGTGGCTCACATCCATTCATGATGATGTCTGATGCCCTCTTCTGTGTACTGTATACATAATAAATAAGTCTTTAAAAAAAGAAAATAACGATTTGTTAAGATACAAAATAGGGATAATGCACTAACAGATACAGAAAAAGGAAACAGCATTGCTTTCCTTCACTCTGCCTAATGGCAAAGAGAACCAACCATCTGTCCTCCAGTATCGAGAGAGAGAGAGAGAGAGAGAGAGAGAATACCTTCCTCAGTTTCAAGTAGTCATATGCTGTTGTATGTAGTTTCCTACCCAATACAGGCCAGAGGTCTGTACCTGACCATGGCCCCTTCCCCCCCCAAAATGACTTAGACGCTTATATTAATTTTATTTTTGTTGGCCTATATCCCAGGCCCATTACTAGCTTGCTCTTCCATCTTAATTTAACCCATTTTTTATCAACCTATCTTTCCATGTGCCTACGCTCACATGGGTCCCCTTTATGTTTTATCATTGGTGGCTGGATGGAGTCTGTCTGGCTTCACCCTCCTTCTACTTGCCTTTCCTTTGATTCCTCCACCTACTTCTACAACACCCAACACAGGCCAAAAGAGTTCTTTTATTTATAGCATACAGACAAACATTCCCAACACAGCATACCCAGAAAAAAAGACTCCTATCTGGCCAGCTACCCAAAAGTCATTGGCAGGAAGAATTCCCATAACACTCACCCTTTTTGTCTAAATAAGAAGATTCTTATAAAAAAAAAAACAATTAAAGATGAAAAATATTGAGTGTCAAGATACTGTATATTGTTGTTTTATCTTCAGAATTTTTAAATGCTGGGAGACATTTCATTGTAGAAGCTACTAAGTTAAAGCAACATATATATTTTAAAGGTATCTTGACTTCAAATTTGGGTCTAAAAATATGTTACTTTGGAAACAAAGGTTCTGCTTTTGTTTCTACAAAAAATAAGAACCTGTGGATTGCTTCCAAGCTAATTTGGTTTAATTGACTCAGACTCCCTGAAATTTCTCCAATGACAACCATGACCTAGAATATCCCACATCCAGAAAAGCTTCAAGGCAACTGGCTGAGATGATTTAGCCTCATAGACTACTACAGTCAAGATTTCTTCATAATTCTAAAATTTCTCATGATCCCCATAACATTACTATCATCCCCAACCAACAGGAAGAAGTATAGAAAACTATGTCCCAATTGCCCTAACTTCTTCTAATGATGAACTGTGACCTGAAAGTGTAAGCCAAATAAATCCTTTCCTTCCCTAAATTGCTTTTGATCAAAGTATTTTATCACTGTGACAGAAAGAAAAGTAGAATAAATACAGAGAGCCACCTTTATGTTACCTAGCATTTGAGGGAAGAGTAATCCTTTTGGATTAGACATTTTTAAGAACACAGAATGGCTAAGAGATTTCTTAGGACTTAAACGTGGGAAAAATGTAATACTTTCACCATTCTAATCATATTCTCTATACTCTACGGAGGTATTCCTGAAGGACTTCAGGGTACCATGTCATGATGGAGACTCAAAGTTTCTGCATATTGCCTTCAACACTCTTGTTTACCCCCAGGATATTATCAAGGGCAAACAGCACTTAAAAATAGACTCTCTATTAGAGGCTGAATGCCCTATCTGGCTGGCCACAGAAAGTCTTCATGGAACCATGTCTTACCAAAAACACTTTAACAACTGTGGTTTGGATTTCATAACCAGGCCAGAGATGTTTGTGCTTAACTCATTTCTTTATTGTTGAATTTGAGTTAATAAATTATTAAATGATTAATATAAAAATTATAAATGATTAAAAATATATAAAATTTATTTTATGAAAAATAGATTTTTATAAAGTAACTTTTGATTATGCTTTTCCCTCCCTGACTCCTCTCAGATATTCCCCAATTGTGTTCCCACTTGTATTTCTTCTTTTGTTTTATTAGGGATACAAACAGGCACCTAAAACTATAATAAAATAAAATTTGATAAAAAACAAGCAGATCAGAATAGAACAAAACAAAAAAAGGGAAGAAAAAAAGCCAAAGTATAAGAGCAAGAAAGCATATAGATGCAGAAAAATCACAGAAATACAATAAAAGCCCAAAATAAAAAATATGTTACACAAAGGACCTATAAGATTATAAAGATAAAAGCACAACCAAAGCATTATAAGACAAACATGCCATTAAATTTATGTTTTTTGTTGGTCATTTATTTCTGAGTATGGGGCCTGACCTTTAAAGTGGTATGTACACCCAATGAGATTCTACTGGAGAAAACTAATTTTTTTATTTGTGAGAGGCTATCAATTTCAGATACCTTCTAAGTTAGGGATATGGATTTGTGTCCACTTCCTCTCTCAGCACTATAATCCCACTGGACTCAAGCCTGTGCAGCTCCTGTGCATGCTACCACTGTTTTTGTGTGTATCTCATATGTGCATTGGTACTTCTGTGTTTAGAAAGCCTTGTTTCGGGGGCTGGAGAGATGGCTCAGTGGTTAAGAGCACCGTCTGCTCTTCCAGAGGACCTGGGTTCGATTCCCAGCACCCACATGGCAGCTAACAACTGTCTGTAGTTCCAGTTCCAGGCAAACATCAAGGCAAATTAATAAATAAATAAAGTTAAAAAAAAGAGAAAGCCTTGTTTCCTTGGTGTCTTCCATTCATTAATGTTCTTACAATATTTCTGCCTCTGTTTTTGCAGAAATATACAAGTATTGAGGGAAGAAAATTGATGGAGACATTATGTTTCAACTGAGAATTCCAAGGTCTCTCTCTTTATGCACATTGTCCAGTGATGGGTAACTACATTTAGCCCCAATCTACTGCAGAAAGAAGTATCACTCATGATGAGTAAGATACTGATATATAAGTATATTAGAGTGTAATTAGGCACCATTTATTGTTACATTCTTTTTTTATGTGTTTGATTTTATTTGTTTTCATAAAGCATACGTACACAAGAACTAAACAACCTAGTAACTTCCACCTTTAATTTTTTAAATTTTTCCATTCAATTCTTTACTTCTTTTTTTTCTTTTTTTCTTTATTTTGTATTTATCAAAAAAAAACAGTAAAATGAATTTAAAATGAGGAAAAGTTAACAATAACTATAAAGAGGATAAGTATCAGAAGCATGGCTTATCAAGGGTGGTAATGCAAATAAGATTGCTACACATATATTTACTTTGTGTTCAGCTTTCCCTCTGAATTTTTTTAAACTTAGAGTTCAACAACATCAAAACCCAGAAAAAGCCTACCAACTCATGAAAACTAAACATCAATCAGCTGAACCATCTCTGGGTCAAGGAAGAAATTAAGAAAGAAATCAAAATCTTCCTAGAATTCAATGAAAATGAATCTACAACATATCCAAACTTGTGGGGCACAATGAAAGCTGTCTTAAGAGGAAAATTCATAGCGCTAGATGCCTATATGAAAAACCTTGAGAAATCCCACACTAGAGACCTAACAGCTCAGCTGAAAGCCTTAGAACAATTAGAAGTGAACTCACCTAGAAGGAGTAGACAGCAGGAAATAATCAAACTTAGACCTGAAATCAATACAATTGAAACAAAAAGAACAATACAAAGAATCAATGAATCTAAGAGTTAGTTCTTTGAGAAAGTTAACAAGATAGATAAGCCCTTAGCCAAACTAATCAAAAAACAGAGAGAGAGTGTCCAAATCAACAAAATCAGAAATGAAAAGGGGGACATAATAACAGACCCCCAGGAAATACAGAGAATTATCAAGTCATATTTTGAAAATCTGTATTCCACAAAAATGGAAAACCTAGAAGAAATGGACAGCTTTCTGGACAAGTACCATCTACCAAAATTAAATGAAGATCAGATTAATTACCTAAACAGCCTATAACCCGTAAAGAAATTGAAGCTGTCATTAAAAGTCTTTCCAAAAATAAAAGCCCTGGTCCAGATGGTTTCAGTGCCAAATTCTACCAGACATTCAAAGAAGAATTACTACCGTTACTCCTCAAACTATTTCACACAGTAGAAACTGAAGGAATATTGTCAAATTCCTTTTATGAGGTCACAATCACCCTAATACCCAAGCCACTCAAAGACACAACAAAGAAGGAGAATTACAGACCAATTTCCCTCATGAATATTGATGCGAAAATTCTCAACAAAATTTTGGCAAACTGTATACAAAAATGCATAAAAGATATCATCCACCATGACCAAGTAGGCTTCATCCCAGAAATACAGGGTTGGTATTGTTACATTCTTTTATCAAAGCAACAATATTTGTTTTTCTCTAGGTCCCTGGCTTATCTGTTCTCAGGTTTTGACTATCAAGCAGTGTTGCTGATGAGTTCCATCTCATGGCATTGGCCTTAAATTCAATCGAGTTGGGTAATTTACTCCTGAAAGTTTTGTGACAATATTGCAATATATTTTGTTAATTCATTGTTCGGTGACAGACACCTAGGTTGTTTCCAAATTCTGAAAAAAAATGAGTAAGTGTCTATGGCAGGGTAAAGGATCTTTTAGTTATATGTACAAGAGAGGATCTTGAGGTAGATCACTTACCATCTTCTTGAGGAATCACCACATTAATTTTCATAGTGACTATACAAGTTGGCATTCTCACCAGCAATTGGATGAATGTCCCCCTTATTTTACATCCTTGCCTACATGAGGGAGAGATTTTATTGATCTCGTCATTCTGACTGGTATAAAGGGAAATCTCAAAGTGGTTTTGATTTTCATTTTCCTGATGACTAAGGATGCTAAACGTTTCTTTGTTTCTCAACTATTTGTATTTTCTCTCCTGAGAATTCTGTTTTGATCTGTATCTCACTCTAAAATTGAGTTGTTTGTTTTCTTGATACTCATTTTTTGATGTCTTCAGATATATTAGGTATTAACCCTCTGTTAGTTACACAGTTGGTAAAACAATATTATTTTCATTATTTCCTATTTTTTTATCCTGTCACTCTATTCCAATGATGATATCCTTTACCATGCAAAAACCTTTAAATTTTATGAGATATTATTATTAACTGCTGTCCTTAGTTTCTATGCTATTGGTGTGCTGTTCAGAAAGTCTGGTTTTGTGCCAATGAGTTCTACTTTTCTGATTATCTCTTCTATCAAATTCAGTCTGTTTGGTCTTCTTATGTTGAGATCTTGGATCCATTTGGAGTTCAGTTTTGTGTAGAGTGGTATGTATGGATCTACTTGCATTCTTTTACATGTAGCCATTCAGTTTGACCATACATTTCCTTTTGTCAGTATGTATTTCTAGATTCTTTATTAAACAAATACAGGTGTCCATAGGTGTGGATTTATGCTTGAGACATCAATTCAACTGTATGGATCAATGTATCTATTTTTAATGCCAATATTTTGTGCTGTTTTATTACTATAACTCTGTAGTACAATATGAGTATAGGGATGGTAATGTGGCCAACAGATATTTTATTATTCAAGTTGTTTTAGTTATCCTGGGATTTTGTGTTTCCATATAAAGCTGAAACTGTCCTTTAAAGTTGTGTAAAAAACTGTTTCAGTGGTAACTGGGGCTGCAGATTAAGATAAGTGTTAGCTATGTTCTAATGTCTCAGAGACTCTCAATTCTCATACTATCCAAACACACAGTACTTTCCTCTATAAGTCCTTGGTGATAGAGAGTTGAGATCCAAGTCTTTGTCTCAGGTACTTTTATGGATAATGTATTTTAAGATGGTGATTGAAAGGCCATTGTAAGAGAAACAATGGAGACTTCCCCTCCCCACCACCTCTGCTAATTGTAGAAAAATGTTGCACCCTGCTCCCATGCCCTATAGCAGGAAGTTAGCCCGCCGTGCTTATGTGCTTAAAATACCTGATGCCTAAGGTAACTTGGAATTCGTTTACCCACCCGGATTCCGAGAAAAACCACAAAGACATCTGGCCGGACCAGATGACTTCACCCTAGAAGACCCCCGCTCCCTCGCCCTGGTAGAACTGCCCTAGAAAAGGCCTGCTAGCCTTAGACTTGAGGTCACTAGCCTCATCTCCTGCTGGTGACCCACGAGCTCGTGCTTAATAAAGCTTCTGTGTGACCCGATATCGGAGTGAAGCTCTGTTTTGGGGCGCCGACTCTAACAGTGATCATCTCCTATTAGTCTGTACTCAGGTTGGGCTGGGATTTGGATTACATATTCTGTCTTCCTGAGTTTTGCAGTTTTCAAGGAAGTATTCAGATTCTGGCACTGTTTTGTCAACTTTGATGTAGTCTTAGGGTAAAAAAAACTTTTATGCTTGAGTTTCAGATTTCACATAGATTTTTGACATAATGTTTTTATATCATTTGTCATCAGTCTTATATTTTAGGAAGATGTTTTTACGTGGTCGTCTGACACTGTTAGTTGTTTTCCATCAGAGAGTTACTCTGAAGAATGCTTTCTGCCATATCACCAGAAGAGGACTCTTTCCTGAGTCCTGTATGGGAAGAGATGTAGGTGGTGACTGACTCTTGGGATACTTTGGGTTGAAAAACAAGACATGAGCTGGAGAGGTGAGTTTAGTAATAAGAATCACATATCACTCTTGAGGAGGACTCAAGTTTTGTTGTTAGAATCCAGTTTGAGCTACTCACAGCTGCATGTAATTCTAGTTTCTGAAGGTCTGATACCTACTTCTGGCATCTGGGAATATAATATTCAAGTTCATGTACCCATACATAGTTGCATGGAAATAGGAACATAATTTATAATAAAATAAATTTTAAAAATGATGCACAGTATTGTAGGATGTTATTTTAAGCTTTGTCAGTTTATGTTGTGGAACATTAGTTTTAATGATGCAAAGATGTATTGCGTTTGTTTAAGTTAAGAAAAACTGTCTAGAAACAATCCAAAGTAAGGCTGGGCATTCTTAGGAAAAAATAAGTCTCTGTATGTGCATTCATTTGTGAGGTAGTGGGTGGTCACCCAAAGATGAAGAGCCAAAAGAGTAAAAAACAAACAAATAAAAAACACCCCTCCAAACAACAACAGTATAGCTCATGATAGCTTATAAGACATCTGGCATGACTCTCATACCTGCATCCTGTGGGACATTCAGAATACTGACACACACACACACAGACACACACACTAATGGTAAAAAATAAAATACACAAATATCTCTTTCATGAAGAAGGAAATAAAGAAGTAGAGAGGGGTACACAAATCTTTCTGGTGGCTTATACTTAAAGTTTAGTTTTGGAAAAAAAATAAACAGAAAAGAAAACTTCCTTTATGTTCCAGCCACTTGAGATGAACATGAGAAGAGTAAGCCCCTCCTCCCTAAAGAAGGCCAAAAAGTTATGTTATCATTAAATATAAAGATAATAAAAATGGTGCATTTTGCAGCACTTAAAAATTATAAAGATTTTATGTATATGCATGGCTTTTACCATTTTTGAGTATTTAAAATTACATCTATTGATTGCTTGATGTGGGGGTGGTCACTATATTGTACATGTGGAGATCAGAGAATGACTTTATGCATTGCTGTTCACTCAGAAACAGTTCCTTATTCAACAAGGAATTAATAGAGAACTCAGAATTCTGTGCCAGGAATGTCAGGCATGTAAAGAGAATGTTTGTAAAAGGGGGACAAATTGCAGGAGCAACCAAAGATATGGGGAGAGAAGCAGAATAACAACATAGCATTCAGAGTCCCAGAGTCCGTGTGTCACCAGTGCTCAGTGTCAGGCTTCCCCTCTGGGTCCTCTGTGTCCTCATTTGTAAAATATGATATTGAACTTGATAACTTCTCAGGTACCCTCTGGCAGCGCCATTCTGAAATACCATTATTATTACTTTAACTACCGAAACATTTAATAGCAAAAAAAAAAAAAATTAAAAGCCTTAACCTTTGGCTGTTAATATTATCAATGCCAACATTTAATGGCTTTAGATGAATAACTAATGATGAGAGAGACCATAGCTAGGGATGTCATTAGAAGTGACAGATATCTCTCCCTCCGGTAACACTTGGGAGGGAATGCTGGACTCTTTTTAATAATTTGAAGGATGATGAAACAGAGAGATAATTTCTGTAGGCCTTCAATGTAAAAGATACAACATAAGTCACATTATCTTTTTTTTTTTAATGCTCAGATAAGCTCCTCTATTTGAACAAGGTAAAGATGAAAGTGAAATCAAAGAGGACCAGTTAACAAAAGGAGGAGTCCAACCAATAGCTATTACTGCTCTGTCTTTGCCTCTTAATGAATTCTTAGAAGTGTTCACTAGAGTAAAAGTGACCATAGCTTATTGAAAATGTATGCACTGTGTGCAGAAGTCCTTCTGCAAGTGCAGTACTCTGTAACCATATTCTATGCTCTGAGGGATGCTAGAAAGACAGAGGAGACACTCTGAATTCTAACCGGATACTGGGGCTTCTTCATGGTGAGATTACAAATCATGAGCTTAGCTGGGCCCCACTCATCTGACCTCTAAAAAGCATCATTTTAAAGTCTCATTCATGGAAAAATTTTTGACCTTGTTATCATGGTTTTGTATCCACATACTTTTCGAGGGAGAAATGGGTTATTCTCTTTTTATTGCTGATTTCTGTTTCCCAATTAACTTTGAAACACAGGGACACAAAAGAAAAAGGTTTGTGCAAGTTAGTGGCCATTAGCACCTCCAGGAGCTGTTCAGGGCCTTTGAGTTATTTTTGCACACTTTTTTTTTTCTTAAATTAAGGCCTCAGAGGACTACTACACGAGCTCTGTTAATCCATTGAGGATTCCACTGATTTCTCTTCTAAGTATGTTAAGGTTTTTGCATATCTATCTATAATCTGATTCTAAGGAATGATACTACTACAATATCAATGAAAATGCTGATCTCAACAATTTGAAAGATATGTTGATATTAAATTAACTATTATGTTACAGGAATAGGGTTTTGTGATGTTGCTAAGATAGCCTTGGTTCATTTCTTATGTCCCCTATTTCCTAGCTGTATAATTTATACAAAGGCTTCACGAAGTTTCTTTTACTCTCTCATAAGATAATAGAAACTGGGTAATAATTACTAAGGAAGTCAATATATGATAACTACTAACCAAAAGTCATCATTGCTATAGAAGTATTGACTAATGCTGTTGATTCAGTTGTGTTGATATCTCACTGCTATACTATTTAAAGATAGTTACTTTTGGTGGGTAGTTTATATATCATCATGATGGTAAGCTCCTGCTTCCCCAGAAAACTGTTTGCTTGGACTTTAATTCTTATACTAGAGACTCATTCTCATAGGGACTAGAGCCTCCTATAGTGGGAAGTAATCAGCTTGCTGTTTTTCTAAGGATTATCCAGTTCTCCACATTTACCCAAACTGCCAATGCTGAGGGGAAAAAATGCAACCCATCTTAGCCCACATACACAAAAGTTCTGATTTTTGAGACTCACTTAGATTTTGGCTCAGGATTTTCCCCAGCACACACACACATCTGGTTCTCTCTCTCTCTCTCTCTCTCTCTCTCTCTCTCTCTCTCTCTCTCTCTCTCCTTCTCTGTCTATCTCCTCCTGCTCTTCTCTTCCTCCCTCTCTTCTCTCTCTTTTTCTCTAGCGCAGTATGTTCATATAAGTCAGGAGGTTCATTTATGTAGTTGATTTTCTTCTTCCACCTTTCTATGGCTCTGGAAATCAAACTTAGATTGCCAGGACTACATAGCAACTGCCTTTATTCACTGAGTCATCTTACTGACCTCACTTCTGATGGTCGTAAGAGATTAGGAAAGGGTGACATATCATTTTAAATTTCTACTGAAAAATTTAAGCAATCATTAAAAAAGTCTCCCTCAGATATCTTCAACAATATTGAATTATTTAGGCCTCTAGATATGGCTCCACAGTTAAGAGTGCATTCTGATCTTATGGAAGAATAGAGTTTCGTTTTCAGCACCAATGTCAGGTCAGGCTGCTCAATCACCTGTAACTCTAGCTCTAGGTGACCTAATGCCCTTTTCTGGTCTCTGCAGGCACTGCATTCATATGCAACCCACCACCACCACAAGCACACACACCTAGTTAAAATTAATAATAAACCCTTAAAATAGAATTCAACTTACAGTGAATATATGAGCTTTATAGATATTCTGGGTTGTTAGTAAATAAATTCATACATGAAATTTACTTGCTTTTGTGTATTTTTATAAATATCAAAAACTCCTAAGAAATAAAGTCTTCTTGTTAAACCTACTTGGGACACTTTATTTGCCAAAATCCTAAATGATATGAGAATAAAGCACAGTAGAGAATTGTGAAAGAGCTGAGGCCCAAGTTTGAAGACTTACATGACAGTTAACCAATAGAACAAAGTTGGAAGCTGAGGAAATAAATTTCCCAAATCCTTGCTTTCCAAAAAGTAACTTTCTCTCCTTAGAGGATAAAATTTTGGGTAGTCCAACACTTCTAATGAGGGGAGCATGCACAGCTCTCAGGCAGATGGTTTTGCAGTTTGGCAAGTGTTAAGAGCACTTATCCAAATTAGAGTTAGCAGCTGCCAGCTGCTCGCTTTTACCCATTCACTCTAGACACTGCTGTAAACTCCTACACCCAAGCAAGTCAAGAACTAGCATATTATACATCACCAACTCCCAGTACAGTCCAGACACTAAGCAGAGAACTGAAAGTGTGAAGGGAACAACAAAAAGAGTCAAATAATATCCAACAACCATTTTCTGGGCAATAATAACCATCATAGAGGGAAAAAGCAATTACACTGTATTTATGAGCACTTGTAGTTATTGCAGAGGACCTAAGTTTGGTTTCCAGCACCCAATGATGGCTCACAGCCATCTGTAACTCCAGTTGCAGGGAGTATGGAGCCCTTTTGGACTTTGCAGATACCAGGCCCACATGTAACATACTTACATATATGGGCAAAATACTCATGCACCTAAAAGAAAAAGAATCTTAACTATAATAGACATTACATTTTTTTATTATTATTATTATTCACAGGCAAATAAGGGCAGACATCTTAGCCTGGTATCTATGAACTTATTGTATAAACCAAACCATCAACCAATTAATCATATCAACCAAAAATACTGGTAGAAGTAAAAATCAAATAAGAAATATGTGTTAAATTAAAGAAATATAGGAGAAGCACACATGTCTGTAGGGGTATATTTCTTTCTAGGGGCACCAAAATAATTAAATTGAGCTAATGTTGATAAAATTTAACTCCTCATGATCAAGGGTTTCTACTTCTTTGCTATCTAAAACTGGGTGTTGTTTTAGCTTTTAAATACAGCTACTTTCATGGCTAATGCCACTCTGCTCTGTTTTCAAAATCTGTAGTAATGGGTATAATCATTATAAGTCTTAAATGTTTATGGCTTTCCCTTATGCATCATCCTGCCTCTCTCCTGCTTTATGTCACTGTCCGGTTTTGTCTTCCTCTTCAAATTTTGAGGGCCTTAATATATGGTCCAAAATAATGTATTTCTTTTAAACCCTTTTTGCTCTGCCATCTAAATTAGTATGAGATTGAAACAAAGGAATGGTAATTTTGGGTTGAAAATCTTTAGAAATATTGGTAAGTCAAAATTTGCTCATTGATTCCTTCAGCACAAAGGCTGAATATTTCAGACTATCTCATCTGCATGCCTACTGAAATAGGCTATAATGAGAGTCACTGACCTCTTCTGAATAGAAAAGCTAAAATGAATTGAAGTGTTCAAATATCAGTTTCACTTGGAACCACAAATCACAGTTGCCAGCTTTGCAGATTAAAAAAATAAATCAATACATTCTTGGAGTGATGATAAGTTAGAAAGGCTATAAATTTCATGCATGCTTTACGAGAAATGAATGGGAAGACTTGCCCAGTATATTGACTGTTTTCTCTTTGAAATGTAGCCATAAATTATGACAGTCCCTTGTGCAGAAGAAGTCAGATTTATGGTGCTGATTGGAAGAAACTGGTACAAGCTTTTATTGGGCATTGACTTAGTGCCAGGCATCAGTGAGGCACTTTCACAGTCACAATGTGTTTTAATTTTATATGAGAGTAGAGTATGTGGATATAGGCTTTCCTATGTTTTGTAGCATGAGAACCAAAGGAGACTAGGAGAAGAAGGCTTAGTGGATATGAAGCTGATCATCTCAGGAGCCTAGGCTGCTGAGGTAATTTATATCATGAAAAGAGAAAACATGTCTTTTTGGTTACTAGACAGATACTTTTTAATTTCTCAGATCTACCCTTTATCTATCAATAATCTATCAATATATTGATATATCACTATCTCTATATATATTTATCCAACTATTACCTATAGATCTATATATTTTAGGGGAAGCTAAGTAGACCTTTTTAATATATTAGCACCAAAGTTATATATAGATCAATATGTTTAAGAAAAAAATAGCACCAATTAGTATATGGTAGAACAACAAATGTCTTGTATTTCTGGTCATTTAGTTTGGCTAGATAGCATTTTTTTTTGTATTGTGAGAACAAGGAAATAAAAGGATGCCCGTGTGCCTATTAATCATAAGTATGAGTAGGCAACATGGCCTTACATTTGGTTGTATGATTGAGTTAAATGAGGAGAGGGACATTAGAGGTGCAATGACTACAATTGATAAAGGAGCATTGTCATGAAGCTTGTGGTTGTGTCTAATCTAGCAACATAAGGAATTAAAATTATATTTCTATACCTAGGTGAAAGAACACACACACACACACACACACACACACACACCTCTCCACTTGAATAATAAACCACAGGTTTTCATTAGTGTGTAAGCACAGCTTTCTAATTTCTTTTACTAGAACCATGTTCTCAGAAGCATGTACCACAGCTTTAACTCAGGAACTATTATGCAAAACATGTTTCTGCTGAGTACCTTAAACAAAAATACAATTATTATTTTATAAAACATCTTGCAACACTTGTTTATTTTCAGCTAATAGTTATGCCACTTCTGCTATAGAGGCATAATTCTGACCCTTCATCTTGTCAAGCTAATGGCTCCTTCATACATAAATTTATTTGTCACCCTTTCTGAGTTTTGGAGGATTTCAGCATTCTTTTGTGTGATTTCTAACTCTCAGACAGGAAGAGGGGCATAGACCTTTCGTTCTGCCATGTCTGTCATCCATTTCTACTCTCATCTTCTGCTCAGGCCTCCTATTCTATATTTAATCTCTTAGATAATTAATTAGATTGGGCCAATCTATAAACTGCATGACAAAGTGCCTTATTAGTGTCCATTATACTAAATGCATCTGTAAAGTTTCTTTTGTAATATTAACCAATGAAAAAATCATGGGTAGCTAGAGCTTGTGCTTTTGAGAAATTGGGACATAGACATCTTTACTTTCTGTATTTTCCACACACCAGTAATGTACCACCTTGTCTTTACTGTACTGAACAACTACTATTGGAGACAAATATTTATGGCTTTAATGCATATCACTTAACTATCCTTTCTCCAAAATATTACTGCATAATATTGGTGTAATTGGTAGGAAGAATCTAGTTTAGATCCTTTTACAAATGTTCTGAATTTCAGGAAACATCTGAATCAAAGGTGGCAGATTTGGATTTTAATAAGTAAAGATTCTATATATTTATTATTTTCTTCTACATATATATAAATTTGTTATTACTTTTCCATTACTAATAATCTTTCAGTGAAAGACCTTTGACAACATAATTAACTAATTTTGGGTACATGTTATTACATTTGTAGAATAAATATTGGGGAAGAAAATTCTAAGGCAATAGAAATACATACATTTAATTTTAATAAATATGATCACATTACCCTGCAAAAGAAAAAGTATGACACCAATTTATCTGCCTTACTTTCATGTATAAGAATTCTATTTCCCTAATGTCCTGCTCACACAGTTTGTAATTAGACTTCTAGACTTTTCCCAGTCTGACAGATTCAACATAGTTTTATGTGAATTAATAGATGATTTTCTAATAAGTTACAGATTTATAGTAAAACAGAACTGAAAAATAGAATATTTCCTTATGATCCAGTGTGACTTGATTTGCAATTGTTATTTATATGAAATTTACTATATAGATATTATAATAGCTTAAGCAGAATTTTATATATTTAAAGAATGTATTTCCTTTGCTGTCAACAATATGTTACATTTTCTTCAAGGTTTTCTTGTTGAAAACTACTGACTATTTTTTAGAGTCAATTTAAAAATAGTTATCTAATATAATGCTCATAAATTATGTTTGTGCTCATGTTTGCTTTAAGAGGCTTCATAATCTTTTTTATTCAAGGACTTTAAAATTTTATTAGCAAAACAAAACAAAAACCCACAACACCTTAAGCTGTGATGGCTTGGTGAAAGCAGCACATTTACACACTGCCCTTGACTTTCACTCACTCAGTCATCCATTCGTAGTCTCAGGTAATGAATGAGAATAAAAATGTATTCAAGATAAGCCAGTGAACTCTGAAGCCACACTTCCCCTGGCTGCCTACCGTCTCCCCCCACTATAAACTAGTCACTGACTAGGCTCCTTCCCTCTCCTTTGTGTTAGGTTCATAATCTTAAAGGTTTTAGATTTTATTTTTTAAAAAATATTAATGATTTATTGCTGCATTGTTTATTCTGCAATATTCTCAATGACCTTTAACTATTCATATGCATGAACTCTGAATTCAATTTCTAATTGTCACCACACTATGATATAATAAAAATATCTGCAGAGACTTCTTACGTCCATTGGAAGTTTTTATGACTGAACTCTATGAATCTCCATGAAGAATATGATCTCAGATTCTCTATTCTGTGCAGCAATAAATATAATATGCAAATGGATGAAAAGAGCAAAGAAATCATGTGTGACAGTGAGATATAGGACCACGAGATTAGGGTTCAAGTACTGAATTCCTAAAGCTATGTACCACATAGCACTTGTTCACATTTCGTAGACATGTTCTTCACAGCACTGTTCTTTATGTTAAACATAAGTCTCTGTGTAAATGTACCCAGGTGAGATCTCTAGTTTGAGGGCTGTTTCTCAGTTATCTATGGGCAACTGTAAAATAGAAATAAAAACTGTAAGAAAGTAAGTCTGAAACAGTATATAATTCACAATATTATATGATAATGTTAATAATGCTGTTTGATAATTAGTGTACATTGAAACAGAAAAAGAAAGATTAGATGGTTGATGATAGATGTCAAAAGAGGAATAAAAAATTTAACAAATGAAAATAAACATTAATCCTGAAGAATACACAGATGATAGATTGGTGTGAGAGGAGGAAAAGGGGGTGTAAAAATTAAGGGAATTTACAATTACTAAGTAGCATATGAGAGAAAGGTTTAAAATTGACTTATAATCCAGAATTAGAACATGGCATAAAACTTAATATGGACTTTAAACTGGGGACCTACTCATGAATCCCAAAATGATCAGGCACTTGTGTGTGAACTGAAGGCATGGTTGTGGACTCTATCTCTGCACTGAATATAATTACTGGAATTGGAGTTTGAATCTGTACATTCTTATGGTGTAATATTATTTTCCAAATTTGGACCAGGTTCTAAGAAGTGACATTTTTTTCTAGGCCTTAAATTTGACTTTCTTTTATATGAACGTGGACACCAGAATTGGAGACAATCCCAAAACTTTCTCTTTGTATTTTTTATTGTTTTTTGAAAAATCAATAACAAACTTTAAATAAAAAGCAAAACATTCAGGAGATAGCTAAAAATAAAATAAAATAAAATAAACCCATACAGTAATAAAACTTCTCTTTTCTTTAAAATACATGAAGCATAAAAGATAAAATCTAAAGCTCCTTAAGTCAGTTTATGCTCAGCTACAGATGAAGAAAGCACAGTAGGTCACAACTAATGCCGACAGATGCACTATGGCCACCACAAATTTCTGCGAAGCAACCTTCTACAGTCAAACCAGAAGTTTTTTTGCTTTTGTTGTTGTTGTTTGTTTGTGTGTTAAATCACTTTATTCACCCATCATCTTTCAATGAAATAAAAATATTTTTGCTTAAAGTCTACTAATGAGTGAGTACATCTCCTGCTTATTCTTCTGAGTTATGTTGTTTTAGTTGTAAAAATGTTTCTTGACCCTTGTTTTACAAACAGATGAAAAAAGATGGACTTGTTGGCCAGGGAGTCAGGTCAGTGATATTCTCTCTCCATCCTGTTTTCCCATTCCAGTCCCCAAGTCTTATCTCAAATATTAGGCCAAGATAACTAAAATGCAGAAACAGAAGATCCAATTTAAAAAGTTAGAGACTGAAGTAGGGAAAGGGTCATAAAAACAGACAAAAAGGAAATCCAATGAATCAGAAGGACATATTTAACCTATACTCCACAATTTGGAAAATCTAAAAGAAATGGATAATTTTCTTGCTAAATACAATCTATCAAACTTAAGTCAAGTTTAGATAAACAATTTAGAGAGACCTATATACCCTTGCGAAATCAAAGTGGTTTTCCTTAAAATGTAAGAACTCAGAGAAAGATGGTTTTAGCATTAATGCCAATGCTCCTCAAACTATACACCAAAATAGAAACAGGAGGAACAATATTCAACTTATTTTACAAGGTCCCAGTTACACTGATACCAAAACAACATAAAGACCCAACAAAGAAAGAAGACTATATACCAACTATCCTAATGAACACAGATGCAAATATTCTCAATAAAATACTTGCAAACTGAATCCAAGAACACATAAAAAGATCATCCACCATGATCAAGTAGGTCTTTATCCAAGACATTCAGGGATTGATCAATATACTTAAACCAGTAAATATAATCTACATTATAAAAAATACTGAAAGACAAAAATTTCATAATCATCTTGTAGATGCTGAAAAGGCATTTGGCAAAGATCCACTAACACTTCATGATAAAAGTCCTGAATAGAAATAGGGTTACAGGCAGAATACCTCAAAATAACAGAAGAAACACACAGAAAATCCACAGAAAACATCAACCTAAACAGGGAGAAACTCAAAGCCTTTACACTAAGATTAAGAACAAAATACAAAATTAATATACAAAATCAGGAGCATTTCTATATACAAATTACTCCCTGCCTAGGAAAGAAACTAGAGAAACACATATATCTTGATATAATGAAAGACTTGTATGTAAAAAGTCTTTAAGACATTGAAGAAGAAATCATAAGATAAAAAGATTCCATGCTTGCTCATGGTTTAGTCAGATTAATATAATAAAAACACCAAACTTACCAAAAGCAATCTAAAGATTGAACACAATCCTTATCAAAATTTCAGCATTAATTCTCCAGAAAACTTGTAAGAAAAATTTTGTCTTCATTTGAAAACACACACACACACACACACACACACACACACACACACACACAGAGAGAGAGAGAGAGAGAGAGAGAGAGAGAGAGAGAGAGAGAGAGAGAGAGAGAGAGAAGAGCTAAAACAATTCTGAATAATAAGTTTGCCATAGGCATCACCATCTCTTATCAATTTTACTTGAAAACTATATTAATAAAACAGAACTGGCAAAAAATGCATACATTGATTAATGGAATCAAAATGAAGATTTAATCATAAGTTTACACACTTGTAGATACCTAAATTTTGACCAAAAAAATAAATAGTGCAAAACTACAGAATCTTCAACAAAGGTTTCAGGGTCTAACAGAATGCCTGCATGTAAGAAAATTTGAACAGTTACCATGCTGCACAAACTTCAACTCCAAATGGATCACAAACCACACCTTAAACCCAGGCTTATTGTACCTGATTAGAAGAGAAGATGAGAAATAGATTTGAACTTATGAGCACAGGAAAAAACATTCTGAACAAAGCTCTGATTCACAGGCATTAAAAAATAATTAGTAAATGGGACCCTGTGAAAATGAACAGTGTCTGTATGGCAAAGGATACAATCATTTGAAATTAGTTATAGATAAACCACTTAGATAAAAGTAGCAAGAGCAAAAATAAGAATTTATTTTTACCAACTACATATCTAATGGAGGGCTAATATCTAAAATAACTAAATAACATTAAAAAACTGGATATAAAAAAAACAAACAACACAATAAAAAATGTGGTACAGATGCAAACAGAGAATTTTCAAAAGAGGAAACGCAGTGACTGAGAAACACTTAAATGAAATGTTCACCATCTGTAGTCATCAGAGAAATGCAAATTAAAAATTTTTTAAATTTCATCTTAACACCAGTATGAATGGGAAAAATCAATAAAGCAAGTGACAGTTCATGTTGGCATGTATGAAAAGCACATGGAACATGGAGTCATTGATGGTGAGAGTGTGAACTGGTACAACAATTATATAAATCATTTTGACAGGTCTTCAGGAAGCTGAGACTAGATCTGCCTCAAGATTCACCTTTACTACTCTTGGGCACATATCCACAGAACACTGTATCCTACCTCAGAGTCAAGGCTTTTTCATGCCCTCTGTTGTTCTATTCTAATAGCCAAAATTTACAACATAGATGTCCATCAGTAGTTGAATGAAGAAACAATATTGAAAGTTTAGATAAGAGAATATTATTCAACCATTTAAAACTTAAATAAAAAATAAAGGTAAATTGATGGAAAACCCCACAAAGACAAATATTATATATTTTTACTTATACATAGATGTCAGCTTTTAAATCTTTAATAAGCAAGCTGCAGTCTGTAAAATAACAGAAATAATGTAGATATTAAGTGACCTAGGAAAAGGTAATAGATAATCATGGATGGATGTGGATGGAGGGGCAAAAGTGAGATCAGATCGGGAACAGTAGGAAAAAGGTGTTAAGAGATGAATAAGAGTAGGGTCAGAAGAAACAGAGGGTCTTTCTAGGGGTAGAATGGAAGCTTGATACAAAATAATCTCTCTTTCTCTCTTTCTTGTGTGTGTGTGTGTGTGTGTGTGTGTGTGTGTGTGTGTGTGCAATGAAAATAAAGTGATCAAATAATGGAAAAGACAGAACTCCAACTAGACGTCATATCACCAAAATGTCGAGTATCAGAAATAGGTTAGAGCTAATAGACTTGCTGGACAATGGACACCATGGATACTCACAAAAAATTCCAGGCTATGAAGATTTTAGTTGTTTTCCATTAGATGAATTTAAGTCAATATTACTGAATATAACACCTACAAAACTCATTTAATATGGAGAAATTGAGCTGATGCCTATCTAGAGCTACACTGCTGTAAACAAGTGTTGTTATACTGTGAAGGTACTCTGTAAGCTACCAGAGAAAAAACAGTCAGCAACAAACAAGCTACAAATCCTTCAGTCTCCTAAGATAAACAACCTTCAAGATGTTCTAGTAAAATGTGTCACAAAGCTTATAAGAGTAACTTACCAATAGCTGATTAGATTTAAGGTCACCCCATAAGATGGAACCCATACACTTCACTACTTAGGTGGCCAAGAATCTGAAACTAGATAAGCTAGAGACTGAGGAGAAAACAATAGTACTATGCTACTAAAGGAATATGACAATATAATGACCTCTAATGATAGTCTGTTATACTTTGTAGATCAGTATTTTGGTCAGTTATCATTAGAGAAGATTCCTCCTGCAGTATATGGAAACAAATACAGAGAAACAGAGCCAGAAAATGTGTAGATAGTGAGAGATCTTGCAACAACTGGTCCAAAATAGGATGACCCTATTAAATCCCTTCCTTCAGGGCTCAGAGTATAAGAGCCAGATGTGATAAGACATCAAAGTAACAAAGTCATCTAAACACAGCATGTTTTAACTGCTCATATGAACTCACAGAGATGGAGGTAACAAACACAGGACTTGCAGGGATCTATGTTATATGGAATTCCAGGGCTGTGACAGTAACTGGACACAAGTTCTTACATGTAACTGGGAAGGTAACTCCAGTTGATAACCATTTGCAACTGAAAAATTAGAAATTAGTTCATTTCAATGTATCTCACTCAATGATACACCACTATTAAGGCCAGGCCTCATGCTTAGCAGTAGATAACCAACACCAAAAAAACTCAATGGCATCTTTAAAGCTTCTTTGTCTCACAATGCTTTGTCAAGGCTTCTTTGTTTGTTTTTTTATATATTTTAACCTTATTGGATATTTGAGCATATGTCTTCCTATATTGTGCTTTTGTGGGACTGCTGTGGGTACCAAAGTCTGTCTCTTCATCATCTATGTTTTCTAATCTATTTCTTTGGCACTTTTTGCTTCTGTTTGCTTGTTTTGTTCGGTTCATTTGTGCTTTTTGTTTGTTTCAACTATTTTATTTTATTATTACTGTTTAGATGTCCATTTTCTCATGAGAGAAGGAGAAGGTATGGATTTGAGGGAGAGGGAAGGTGGGAAGAATCCTGGAGTAGTTGGTGGAGAGAGAACTATAATATTAAAAATCTATTTTCAATAAAATTGATGGACTCCATTTGTGTTCTTAATTCCTTTCTGTTTTCTTCTGGAAAAAAAATGAAGATACAGTCTAGGCCTAAAGACACTAGCTTACAACTTCTGCTGTTCAGGACACAGAGGCAGGAGGGTCATAGATGTTAGGTCAGCCTGAGAACTTAGGAAGACTCTCCCTCAAAGGTAACTAAAACAAAGAAGGCTGGGTGTTTCAGTAGGTATTTCCATGCTTTCTCAGCATGTGTGAGTCCACTGCTTAATCCCCAGCACCATGAAATGTAATGTGAGGAGATGATACCAAGAAAGATGACAATATGTGATTGTGCATCATAGAATATATCACAAGAAAAAGAAAAGCAGCATGGTGAATAAAGTATGTATTATTCTTGTTTTTAATCTCCTACTAAAAGCTACATGAAATAATTTTCAGAATAGGCTGATGTGAGCAAACTGTTTGAATACATATGGGGATAATGAGACTTTAACATTATCTTTGGTTTTCCCGAATGAAAAACATTTGATAGTTTATGTAGTTTTCCCTGAAATAAAAATTAACAATGATCAACAGACTTTATTAAATGTGTAATTAGAATACTTTTCTTCTCATTATAGCTGACACGATATTCAACATGGAACTGTCCCAAGTTCAATGTGTGAGTTGGCAATCAGATAAGATTGACACGGTTTTCTGATAAAAAACTTTATTGGCCCCAATAATGGCCCAGTTTGTGAATGATTACCTGTGACTGCCCCAATTCCAGTAATCAACTTCAGCTTACCATTTGTTTCCCAGATTTACTTATTGGCTTTAGACATTTGAGATTCTGTCACTCTGCTTATTTTACAAGAAACACATAACCTTGTTTTATCTGTCAATTTTTCTAATCACTTTAGAATAATATACAAGGAGGAAACTAACACACAGACATATGATTACTGTATCTGTTAAGCAGCATGTTACATTGGCTTACGTTCAATAATAACTAGTTCAAGGATATTTTTGACGTGGAGCCTAATACAATGTCTTCCAGTAACTCTACACATATGCCATGCTTGGAACAAGGGTACTAGCCTTTTATAAAGAGATCATTTCCCACATATCAGATCTCTTAGAACTGCTGTTCCAGTCAATTTTAAACAGCCCAGCTTGGATGCTGGGAAACAAAGTGTGCTCCTTTGCAAGATAAGCTCACACTCTTAACTGCTGCATCATCCTCTCTCTAGTCCTGCAAGTATTTTTAGTCTTTGAGAATTTAATACATGCCTGTAATGAGATATGATCATATTTATCATTATTTCCCTCTAACTCATCCCCTGAAATCTGTTTTCAGACATTTAAAATGTTAAAATTTGTTTATTGAGTTTCTACTTAAGAGACTTTGTTAAGCTCATGATGGTACCAGATTTTATAGTTCTGTATGTGTTTCATGTTTTTTTTTAAAAAGCATGTATCTTTTAGAATATGAATATAACTTCTATAGTTATGATTAGATTACTTGAAGAGGTTTGATGGATTTATACAACTTTATTTTATAAATTATAAACTTACTTTTATATCCTCACTACAGATGAAGCTATGCAGTAACAATAAAAACATGAAGGTCAAATTCTGAAGAAATTCCCAATTTAACCAAAAAATAAAACAAAACAAGAAATAGCCCTCCTTTAAGCACATCTACATGGAACTGGCTATTTTTCCCAATGGAAATGAGGTGTAAATCATTTTAATCTTAGGAAATGACCATCTTGCAAGAATGTTTAAGCGGTCTAAGAGCACCACATCTTGCTGAAGTAAAGGTGTACTTTATAAGCAGTGAAGCATTATGCTGATTTTATATAATATTGCCACTGACCATTCTTTAGCCTTTGTTATTCCCTGCATTTGTATTATTTCAATGTAGCCTCATTAAGTGTTAGGTTGCCTGGTTACCTCTTTCCTTACCACTTTACCATTATTCGTCAGAAACAACATACCTGACACATATCTGCTCTAAATCACTGTTTCTTACGTAACTTCAAACTTTTAATTAATGTTCTCAACTATACTTAAGACTCAGAATTACCTAATCATATTGGTAAACTAAATGTAAGTTCTGGGGTGATTCTAGAAGTAATTTATATTGGTATGAACTTTGAACGTTTAAGACTTGCTATCAAAAGAGACAAGCAGGGAAGAAGGAACTAAGAAAAAAAAACTCCTCACAGAACTTGAAGAAAAAGCTGACATGCTAATTGGAAAGAGGAAGTATTCTCAACAAAGCCAAGTGTAGTGGAAAATTTCTTGAACCAATATACCCATGACCTTATCATATCTATTCCTGTCATTCACATAAGTGCCCTTTCCTCAACTACTTCTAGGAAATCTCTATTCTCTAATTTTTGGCACTACAAACTACTCTAAATGGTAATAAACAGTCAGATTAGTAGGAGATAAAGAAAGGGAAAAGCTAGAAGAGGCTCTTGTTCACATAGTAGAGGGCACAAGCAGTGTCATCATTAGAGAATGTGGCTAGTCTGGGACTCAACACCTCCTGACATAAGATTACTCAGTGGAAGCAGAGAGTGCAAATACTCTACTAATACTAGGGAAAAAAAACTAAAGAAATTGGGGACCAAGAGGAAGAAGATTAAACACAGACAATAGGCAAGAGGAAACTCTATGTTTGGATGTCTTCTTATGATCACATTTCTTTTAATGTCTCTGATTGCCTCCTCACAGGCATAAAACTGCATCCCATACCCCAAAACATTTTCAGTGCTGTTTCTTAGATTTATACTCCTATTTCACAGGCAAGGTTCGGTTTCTTTGCTGGCATCACTAAGAACCTTGAGCATGTTCAGAGCTAAGAAGCAGGTGAAGGTTCTGGAGAATCTCATGTGGTAATAATAATAAGGAATCTTCCACACAAGAAAACAGTCCACAACTTCACCATCATCCTGTTTTCCTCCAGGTCACTAACAATGGGAACTAGCATAGTGCATCATTAGCAGAAAGTTCTAGTTTATATCAGTGAGTGGATTAAAATGACACAGTGTAAAATTTTGGTACCTTTTAGCCCTAGGATGAGGTGGAAGAGTAAAATCAAAGATCTTTCTCATGAAGTAAGCATTTTTAATGAACTGGAATAGCTGAGAGAGAAATAGAGATTGTCAAGATTTTAGACACAATCCCAAAAGACAAACCTTATAAATATTTTCTAAAATTTCATCTCCACCTAATGCATACTTTCCTTTAGACTATCCCTGTATCTATTTTCTCCCATCCTAGGTGAAAACTCTCAGAAGAAAGTGCCCTTTTCATGCATCAGCTGCTTCAATGGCCCTGAGCTCCCAATGCTATGCTTGCCTTAGAACACCAAAGACTTAGTTTGCTGCAGATGTTGAGGGCTGAGAATTCTGTCTATGAGGATGAGGGACCACTGTGGAAAGTGTTTGTCTATCATGGGGGTGGGGGGGGGGAGGTTCTATAGTTCTGAACTTAATTGGAATCAGCATAAACATCCCATTTGTTTAACGTACCTCTTCCTTTACCTATGTCTTCCCTGCCATTACTGTTTCTCATCCTGTACCCTACAAAGTTGGCCTTTCAGAAGAATCCCCTGGGACATGTATTGTCTGTGCTCAGTGAAGCTAAGACTTCCTTCCTGTCTTCCATGGGGATGAATATTGTGACCAACTACTAACACATTTGAAGAGATCTCCATGATGCTATCCTGGTGCAATTTCATCCTTCCTATTTTTTTCTCAAATGTATTTGCTGCCTACTCACACTTTTGTGCTTCTCAAAGAACCCAGAGGACACCTAGCTTAAATGCTGGGTGACAACTTCAGTAAAAAGAATTGTCCATGGCAAATATATATAATTTTATTTAGACTAAAGCATAAATTTTAAAGGCTTCAAAGTACTTAGAGCAACTTCTCTGGGATTTGTCAACAGGAGTGAGGGGCATTCTAAGGAAACAGTATATTAACTGGCTCTTAGTAGTATGTGGGTAAGCAGATTACGCTCTGTGAAGGTGAAGAGAAAACAGTTTCCAGCTAAAGGCATCATGAACATAACTATTCTCTTCTGATGCCCCCCCCCATGAGCACAAACCAATGGAGGTAAATGGGAAGGGAGTAACATCAATGTACTGAGTGATACCAATCAGGAGACGAAATCTTCCATTGCCTCAGGTTCTTGCAGGAGACTGTCAAAAGTTTCTCTATGTGAGAAACAGAAACTATTTGTGAGTCATGTTTTTAATTTCTCCCACCCCATTCTAGGAATTGACATTGTTAATTCCTCAAAACTATGGAAGTTTTGCCTCATTTTCTCATCTCCTTTTTTTTCTATCTGCTTGTCCTATACTAGGACCTGCACCACAGTCGGAGATGCAGCTTTACTGAATTCACAAGATTCACCTCTCCTATATACTTTATGTCTTCTCTCTCCATGATGTTTGAAGTAGAGAGATGACAGGTGTGAAGGATCTGCCAAGTACAAGGGGTAGGAAGATGGAAAGCCAGCAACCAAAATTTTTCAGTAATCTTGTCATAAAGAAAGAGCCGAGAGTAAAGGCTCACAAACCTGATTCCCAATCTGCACCCCTCTCTGATCCCCATTCTGTACTCCCCTGTGATCCCCACTCTGCACCCCCCTCTGCCTTCTCTCCATTCTTCTGTTCTTCTCAGTGTGGGAGGGATTGAATTCTCACAGAGAATAGCAGTAAGCATTTAATTCACACTCTGTACTTTTGTGTTGTACTTTTATAGTAGGATCTCTAGGGGAAACTAAATGTGAACTGAAAAGTACTCCTCAGTTCTACCCAGGCCTCTGGAGTAATGCCTATGATACAGGCTTGCCTTTTCACTGCGTGGATGTGGAGCCAGTTCATAGATAGCTATGCCATGAGGACATTGCCTATTCAGTGAAAAGTCATTTTTTCTTTCATTTTCCATCTATTGTGGAAGAAGATATTTATAAAATGTGACCTAAACACATAGTTAGTGTTGATATAAGAAATCTTGGAAATTATTACATCTGTAGTCCAAAGAAATTTTCTGAAGATCTTGTAAACCAATAGATTTTCTTTGGGCTGATTAGAGAATTGAAGTAACCAAACAAACGCTGTTTAGTATTTGTAGAGCACCAAATATTTTAGTCTCTGCTTTTTTGTGCAACTTCAGTGCCACTGTTCATTAGGAACATTTAATGGCAATTTTAGAAATTCCTGAGTTTATAATGTAGATCATCATTAAGAGTAGGATCTACGTGTAATGTATACTTTTTGACAGACCCACAATACTGTTATGGAATTTTTGCTGCCTTACAAGGACCCATCATATTCTGGTGATGAAGAACCAAGAAAAATACTCTCCTTTCTCTGGCAGTGGGAAGAAAAAAACATAACCATTGCATTATTGGATAAAGGATGTAATAGAAAAAATAAACTATGTTTAAGAAAAAAAAATTGTGTAATATATACAGACAGGTACAAGCCCTAGGAATGAATCAAACAACAATTGCATAAATAAAAGACAAAAAGAATAGTTAAAAACAATTCTTTTGCAAGTTATCTATACATATTCTATAAACAGTCAGTGACTGCATGGATTTAATAACATCATCTGACTTGAAAACATAAAGAGATAATGTGATAAAAACATGGAGTAGTATACGCAAATACCATGGAATAAAAATAAAACTTACAGACAACAAAAGCAATAAATTAATAAGAAAGAAAGGAGTAGAAGAAATATCAGAAGAAATACAATTATACACACATCCCAAATCAATGACAAAGTGCACTTGCTGGATCCAGTAATACCAGAGAAAACCAAGTAGGATTAATAAAAAACCTGAACTTAGATACATAATATTCAGTATGCAGGCTACCAGCAGAAGGTTGAAAAATCATGAAAGAAACCATCAACTTGGGGAATAGCTTACATATAAAACACGATAATCAAACAAGACTTTCACAGAAAAAGGTTAAGTGGGATGAACTAGGAAATGTCCTGGAAGAAGAGACAAATACAAAATAGATTTTTATTGACAAAAGCATTATTTTCAAAGGAGAAATAAAAACTTTATGTGGCAAAGCTTTTCAGAATTGATTTCCATCAGATGGGTCCCACCAGAAATGTTAAAGATGCACACGGTTAAGAGTAGTGGCAGAGGTCCAGGCACACAGCTATTTCAAGACAAGTTTTGAAAACTTATGGGGAAGATACAATTATTTTCCAACTTTTAATCAAGATTAAGTATGATATTTTTAAAGAAATGATATAGCAGGCTTTGGATGGCTATAGCACAAGAATAAGTAAAATAAATAATAGTAATTTTTTATGAGATAAAAGAGAGAAGTGTGTACTCCCCACCTCAGAATTAATCTTTCCTCTTTGATTTATTTAAATCAGGAGTAAACACTGGTCAAGAGATGCTGTTCATGTGTTAGGACTTCTATTGTTTATTCTTTTTATATTCATTTGCTGAAGAAATTAAGCCTTTTTTTATTACAGGTTTTTATCACATTCTGAAGGTTGCTGAGGAGTTTCTGTGTTATAACATAAAATCTATTTCTCATTATTTTTTCCTCCAAAATAACTGTTTGTACACTCTTCTGACCACAGAGCTTTGCTGCATTCCTAAAAATTATCAGACTAAAATTACTGTTTTTTAATGAATTGTTGATATTTTTATGATGTGAGAATTTTACAAGTATTCAATTAATAATTTGCATTGAGTATGATTAATATACATTAATAAATTGCTATTAGACTGACAACTGAAATTTTTCAACTTGCTTTTTATAGAAGAAGAAAAATAAAGTGCACAAAACAAAGGCGTTACATCTTTATTAACATTATTTTTCCTAGAAAGAAATTAGTGTACTTTAGCATGTAGATTTTCTCCTTAGTCATAAAGGTCATTAAAACATTTGAACATGAGGGTTAATATCTATTTCTCTGTTTTATCAAGTTAAAGAGTATTTCAAGATGATGACATATTTTTCTTTTTATATGGGCATGTGCTGCTGCTGCTGGAACCCAAGACATTGCACATGGTAGGCAAATATTCTACCACAAACTTATATCAAATACATATATTTATTTTTGGTTGTGAGGTAGGCTCTTTAATAAGATTACCATAGTCTTGAACTCATTTCTTTTTTTTTTTTTTAGCCCAGACATTCTTTAGAATATCAGTCTTTTTCCCTCAGCCTCTTGGGTATCTTAGATTTTAGAGCCTGATTGCCATTGATTATTTACTATTTAAAAGTATATTAAAGTGAAGGACACAGCTGATGACTCTGCCTTCATCAAAGCTAAGCCACCGGACAATTTTATTTAGTTCCATGAATACACATGTCACAGAGTGAAAACTGTCAATAAATACTGAGTATGAGATGAATAGTAGACTCACACAGTTACTATAAAAGATATTCATGATTTCAGTGAATGCGAGATTCAACTCTGTGGATGGTTCCCCAAAGTAACAAATTGCCAGACTAGAGCACAATGAAGTGAAATTTCTTCCTAACCTTAGAAAAGTAAGTCAGTTCAGCTGGTTTTTTCTTACTTTTTTTTTTTTAAAACAAGAATGTTGACGTATTAAAAGTTGTCTTTACATACTGATACGAAGATTTGTCAGCATATTTAATCCATTATGTTATATTTTAGCATAAAATTTATCTTTTGTAATTACTTAATTCATACCTAAAATTTCAAAACAACTCAGTTTTTACTAATTTAAGTATTCCAGACCAGTTTAAAGACATGTCTATGAGATAGGTTCTATTTACTCTTAGGCTTATTTTCCTTAACTAGCACATTTATCTTCCTCAAGTGCCCAGGTAATAATATTTCAGAACTATATCCCAGGATGATTTATGTGCAGTACTGCTGTGGTCCACTTGTGTTTCCTGGAACAGAATATCTAGAAAAGGGTGTGGAAGGTTAAACTTCACTCACACCTAAGTGTAAAGCAGGGCTGCTAACAGGAAAGAGGTAATATTTATGAAAATTCTCCATCTTTTCCAGAAAGCACCTCCTGCTCTTTCTGGGAATCTCCTTTAGTCCATGCCAAGCACTGCCCACCAACCTAGCCTGCACAAGCATTCCAGTTATTCACTTTGATGCCCCTCCCTCAAATTCTGTTATAAAAGCACGGTCATATCTGCCTTGACAAACCACACAGATCTCTGCAAAACAGGTGAGTGGGAGCTGAAAGATGAGGAGAACCTTTCAGGGCTTCACCTTTTACTAGGAGAAGGTGTTGCAGGGATTTTGCTCTCCTATACCACAGTTTTGTGACTGAGCAATGGCTGTCTATGGAGTTCTCAGAGGAAAAAGGAAACATGGATTTGCAGACTACAGGGGAGAGATAGGACACAATTGTTGTATCCCTACAGAACTAGTAGAAGGAGGAAAGCAATGGTCCTTTCTGCATTTCCTTTTTAACCATACATACTACCTGGAGTGACACTGATTGTTTATACCTCACAGGCAAAATGCTGTCTCGCATGGTACTCCCCAGCATGTCCTGGATGCTGCTCTCCTGCCTGATGCTCTTATCCCAGGTTCAAGGTAAGAGTTCTTCACTTGTAGCACTGAGTTCTTGTGCTTATAGTCAGGGAGCAGAGGAAAGGCTCATCAGGAATTATGAAGTACATCCACATAGGAAAACTGCTCTAACAGCTACACTATCCTGCACTTCTCCAGGTCATTGGTTGTGGAAAGTATCATGGTGGTATGTTATCAGTGGAATGACAAGATGTAGCATTCTATCAGGATGCTATAATTCATGTTGGTAGGATAAAAGGGAGAATAACTATCAGTGAAGTCTATAGGAGAATAAGGATGGGCATGGGAAGTTAGCCCAGAGTTGGTGAAACCATGATCCAATATATAGGGCAGAAGAGAAAAATGAGGCTGCACCATTTACTAGGTCCACTCATTATTTTTTTTTTAAAAAAGGCTTTTCTATTGATTCCTTCCAAGAAACAGTCTACTAAAATCGTCCCTATTTTGAACAACTCATGTAAATTCCTCTTTCTATTCACCACATTGCTCTATTTATCATACTCCATTTCAGGTAAAGACTCCTCAAAGGAAGCACCTTCACCACGTATTAGTTGTCCCAAAGGTTCCCAGGCTTATGGCTCCTACTGCTATGCCTTGTTTCGGATTCCACAGACCTGGTTCGAAGCAGAAGTGAGTGCTGGGAGGTAGAAAGTACATGTGTGTCATAGGGCGCATTGGGTTCTATTCTCTCTAGTAGAATATCTGACTTTCAATATCATTTGTTTTCTTACCTACCTAACTATGCCTTGGCCTTGCCATTATCCAGTGAAGTCTAAATCTCCTTTTAATTCTTCTCCTCACATAGCTGGCCTGCCAGAAGAGGCCTTCGGGACACCTTGTGTCTGTGCTCAGTGGAGCTGAGGCTTCATTCTTGTCTTCTGTGGTGAAGAGCACAGGAAGCAGCTACCAATACATCTGGATTGGCCTCCATGATCCCACCCTGGTACAATTCCTCTTTCTTGTTTTTCTCCCATATGTTATTATTACATAAACACACTTGCTGAGCTTCCAAGAAAGAACCCTAGAAGATACAGAGGCCAGACACTGGGTGATATTGGGATGAAGGAAATCATCAGGGTCAGTTTTAAAGCTGAGCTCTTTGAAGATTACTAGACTTTTGATGAAGTTCATATGCCTGTTATTGACTTTTATGATGGTCTCACATGAGTCATTAGAGGAATCCCTGTCAGTATCTGGGAGCCTGCACATAATATTGTCAGAAAATACAGAATAAAGACAATCTATATTTTCTCTTTATAGAATTAACATTCGATTTATATTTTAGAGAAAAGTGTTCACTTACCACACTTTATATTTCAAATAAATTTCAGTAGGTCCTAATTTCATTAGTAGACTCTGGATTTATAAATAAAAGTGAAAACAACAATAGTTTCTATTGTTATAGTCTTAAAAGTTGTGTATAATAAACTGAGTTCTGGGAGATTGGTAGGAAACATAATGTTTCCTTGAAGGATTCCCACAGGCAGAGCTGTCAGGCCTCTAACTTTTATCTGGTTACTGCCTCATCAGGGTGAAGAACCCAATGGAGGTGGATGGGAGTGGAGTAACAGTGATGTGATGAATTACTTTAGCTGGGAGAGGAATCCAGTTACTGCCTTAAATCGTGGCTTTTGTGGAAGCTTGTCTAGAGCTTCAGGTAAGAAAGAGAACAGCCACCTCATCTAGAAGCATATCTATCTCCTCATATCTCGGGCTACCTCTGAGCTAGGAAGTAGAATGTGGTCTTGTTCTCTCTAGTGTCTTTTACTGGTGTCTTGGCTATCTCCTTTTTCTAGGTTGTATTTCTTGTGAGCATGAAAGAGTAACTTCTGTAGACACAAGTTTCTGACCTGTCCAGGCCTATGGTCTGAACAAAGCTCTCCCACCTGTTGTCCTGAAGCTGCTTATAAAATTATTTGTCAGAGGCATATATTAATTATAAACTGTTTGGCCTATGGCTTAGGCTCATTACCAACTAGCTCTTACAACTTAACACAACCCACTTTTATTAATCAATGAATTTCCATGTGACTCTGTTATTTCTTGCTCTCAGGGCAGCAGCCTGCAGCATGTCCTCCACTCTGCCCTTCTCCTTTATCTATGCTTGGAATTCCCACCTGCCTTGCCATATTATTACCAATAATAAAGCATATTCACAATGTACAGAAAGACAACTCACATCAGACTTTAAAGTTGAAGCTACGAATTGCAGAATTTTTTTCAGTTTGTTATCAAGATCCATATCATTCAATTATTTAACCGCCTTTCTCTTTCCAGGATTTCTGAAGTGGAGAGATTATACCTGTGATGTGAAATTGCCCTATGTCTGCAAATTCAGTGCTTAGGCTTGTCCAAAAACAAACAGCTGGAATTTGTCCTGAAGCTTATTATGGACAAGGGGCCAAATGTGAAGAATAAACCACGAAGAGCAAGTTCTGGCCACAGTCCATATCAGACCCCACCTGCCCTTTTCAATCTTGTCTTAATCATTTTTATATAGGCTGTGACCTTAAGTCTCAGAGAACAGTAATAAAAGTTTAGTCAAACTTTAAGTTTTTGTGTTCTGTTATGTATAACACACACACGTGTGTGTGTGTGTGTGTGTGTGTGTGTGTGTGTGTGTGTGTGTGTGTGTGTATCACCACTATCTATGTTATGTATTCATGTGAGCATGGGTGTATGAATACCACAATGTGCCCATGAGGATCTGAGAGTGACATTTGGAAATCAGTCCTTGCCTTTTACAGGTCTTTCTTAATTTTGCTACCCAGTAAACTCACAAGGGTCAGAGCAATTGTCCTAGGTCCTCTGCTTCCCATCTCTCCATAGGAGTAATGAGTCTACTGATAGAAGTCCTTGCATCCAGCTATTTTTAGTAATTCTCTCTCGGGAATTGGGGCAAACCAACTCATGTCATCAGGCTTGAGAAGCAAAACTTTAACCTATCAAGCCATCTTTCTGGCCTTGTGCACCATTTTTTTTTATTGAAAAAAAATTGTCTACAACATATTCTCCTCCAACTCCTCTTAGATCATCCACATATCACTTCCCACCAAACTCCATGACCTTTTTTTCTCTACTTAAAACAAAAAAACAACCAAACAAACAGATACACCAAAAACAAGAAACAGACACAAAACTCTGCAAAGACATGAAAGTAGAAACTAAAATATTCAAGCAAAGGACAAGTAAGACAAAGGTTGTCAAGACAGCAAAGGAGGCATCAGACAATTGCTACTCAGTTCCATGCATACAGACAGTGCCTAATGGTGCATGCTTACCACTGCACTATAACTAAGAATGTAGGCCTTGTTCATTGAGGGTTGTACTGTGTCTATATGAAGGCATTACCTTCCTTCACACTCAGTGCTCCAGGTGGAAACTGATGACTGATGTCCTCACCAGCTCAAGAATCATTTTGAAGTCTACTATTAAAAATGAAATTTATTTATGAATACCATCATGGCTTGTAAATAATAAATATAAAATCTAAATTATTTTTTATATAAGACTTCCAGAGAATTGATATCAGAATATCTGTATCTTTTTGTCACATTATCTCTAATATATCAATCTTACTCTGCCTTCAAGAATATGATTTTTAAACCTATAAGTGACTGCTGAACCCCTAATTTCTAAGCATTTTCTTTACATAGTCTCCCCATACTATAGAGGAACCTTCAATACTAAAGCTTCATAAGCAGTTTTCAGGTAACCACTCCTATTTCCTGTAGTGCTAGTATTGTAGACTTTCCTTTTGGTTCACATCACACCACCTATACCAAACCATTCTATTTGATGCTTCTCTTTCTTCCTCTCAGGAAAATTGAAATCATCTCACTGACTACAGGTTTAATTTTTGTTATGACATTTTCTTAAGTCTATTAACATCCACTCTAACAAAAACCTTTGGGGACCATCCCCAACAAGGTTTTCTTTTGGGGTTCAAGAGATATGCAAATTCTGGAGAGGAAATCTAAATGATATATTCAATTAGCAAGTTCTTTTCATATTTCATCTTTATTAGCATGATGACTATAACAGTGAAGTCATAAGCTTATATACTCATGCAGGCAGTTATTCTCAGGCAAAACAATGTGGGGCTTGAATTCCTCAGGGTCATAAAGAGGGATAATAAGATTTACACATAGGTAAACTGTAACTTTGGTTTATAAATAAAGGTAGGGGTGGCTAGCCACCAGTGTGTCATCTATCTGTAGCTGCCCTTGGATGTCTGAGAAATGTTTCAAATGGGTTACTTTGTCCCAGGACTGACTCTGCCCAGACATCTACTGGTAAAGGTAGGGGGGGTGCAGACATTGAGACTGTTTTAGGAAGAGGAAGAAATACCTGATTGATGAGAAAAAAGACCTTGAAGTGTGATTATTTTTACACAAAGTTAGGAGAGGTTATCCATCTGTTCCCAGATGTATGGGCAACATTGTGCCCAATAAAATGATCAATCACACTGCTGAAAGTTCCTGAGAGACAAATTGCAAGGAAATAACAAATGGGAAAGCTATAATCACACACAAGAAATTCTCTATAGGACTCAGCTAACACATTCAAAGGCAATTAACAGCAAGACTCCTTGAGATTTGGCTTTACCTCCACCAGGGCCTTTGGCTCTGATGAGTCAGCTTTGTCGGTGCCAACTGAGTTACTGCTTTATATTTCTGCTGCACCCAGCACCACTCAACTCCATTGTGATGAATATTGTTTTGATCTTAAGATTCAGAAAACAAAAAAAAAATTATATCTTAAATATCCAGGGAGGAGAATTAAAACTGAGAATAGCCTTGGCAACACCAATGCCATTTAAAAATGTATATTTATATTATACAAAATTAATACTACATTATTTAAGAAGTTATATTGAAAGCAGCATCAAGCTGTATTTAAACTCTGCTCAATTAAACAAATATAGTAAAAGAATTATATTCAATAAAATAGCCCTTAGAAAAAAATAATGAACATATTTTTGAAATAAGCAAAATGAATATGATTCAAAAGTATTATGTAAAGCAAACAAACTAGACAGGTAAAGAGATTCATTCAGGGTTTCTGTGTAAAAATCCAGCACGGTCAAAGTTATAGAATTCTCAGAAAAGGTTGATAATTTACCTAATGTAGAAGTGCATAAGTAAATACAAGAAGAAAAGTCATCCATCAGGCTGTATCAGCACTCAACATTTTGATAAGGCCATAATTGCAGAACTATTTTTCATAAATTTTAAAATGCATGTTATACACTTACTATTTATTCATGCACTTTACTGGATATAAATTATGTTTTAGCATATTCTTTTCTTTAAAGCTTTTATTTATTTATTCAATTATTTGCCTTAGTGTTTGCCTGGAACTCGAACTACAGACAGTTGTAAGCTGCCATGTGGGTGCTGGGAATCGAACCCGGGTACCCTGGAAGAGCAGACAGTGCTCTTAACCACTGAGCCATCTCTCCAGACCACTTAACATATTCTTATTATACTAATATCACAGATAGTAAAGTAGAATAAAAATTAAATACTACCACTATTAAAAATTTGTAATCTGTATGAGCAATAATCTTTATTGACTATGGTAAGAAGATTGGATTTACCATAAAAGTGTAGGCATAAAGACAATAGAACCTTCTTACTCTGTCTTTTTTTTCTCAAAAACCACCATTGACTTTGTTTTGTATTGGCCATACACTACTGTTCATGTGGCCTATACTTCAGTATAGTTTGTATTTGCATTTGTAGCTCATTGAATAAAACTAAATGTTGCTTTCAAAGAAGCTGTCAATTGAAGACATCTTCTAGAGTAAGGATGGTAGATAGTGTTCACTTTCCACTCTCAGCACTGGGATCCTTTCCAGATTGAACCTGTATTGGTCCTTTTCATGTTGTCATAGGCTCTGGTGAGTACAGATGTGAATCCATCATGATGTTTTTAAAAGTTCTTGTTTCTTTGATATCCTTCATCCTTGCTGACTCTCAAAATTTTTCTACTTCTTCTTTCTGAAGCTATGAGTTCTTTTGTGTTTACTCTTTTTCCAGAGCCGAAGGCATAGTTCCAGCGCAACACATTTAGCTTCTTACTCTTTTTCCAAGAAGACAAAAAAAAAATTCTGAAAGTACTTTATCAGATTGTTTTTGGACTCACATGAGAATAAAAGCAGCAGAAAAATTTTCTCTCCTGGTTTCCTGGTGTTTACAAAAGAACCTAGGGCAGAATTTCCTCCTCCTACATCTTTAAAATTCTGGAAGAAAGGCTCAAGGCTAACTGTGGATCCTTAGTGAGAGGAAGACATTACTGCAGTCTCCATGTTTATGGAAACCCGAATATTCCCATGGAAATTTTTTCCCTCATAGCATTCATCAAGTTTTCATGATAAAAACTCAGAATTATATCTTCAAGACCTCTCAAAGGGAGGAGAAAAGAAACACTTTAAATTCAGCCTTAAAACACTGTGATACATCTACACAATGGAGTATGACTCAGCAGAAAGGAAAAATGATATCCTAAAATTTGCAGGCAAATGGATGGATTTGGAGAATATCCTCCTGAGCGAAGTATCACAAACCCAGAAAGATAAGCTGGAAGTGTACTCAATCATTAGTGGACTTTAAACAAAAGCAAAGCATGCCCAAACCACAAACACTGAACAGCTTGGGATCTGAAACACCTTGGGTTGGCACCTTGGATCTCATTCCCTCCAGAGGAATACCTGACCCAGTCTTGATGTTGGGGTGAGGAAAGCGAATTTGCCTGGAGTGGATACTGAACTAAGCCACATTGGGACCTTGGGACCTCCTGCCCTTTCTAGGGAGTAGATAGAGATGTGGAGAAAAGAAAGTGACTGAAAGGGTGAGAGGGGAAGGAAAGCTTGGACAAGGATATACACAAATAAAAATATGAATTTATTCATAATAAGAAAAATTAATAAAAAAAACCCTTAAGTCTTACCACAGCTTGGGCAAACTGCTTATACAACTCTTCTGTCCTTTATACTTCCTGTTTTTACTAGAGTGGGGAAAACTAAAAAAACCCCTTTGTATGTCTTGACCTGGGATATAGGACCACACAAACACTAGTATGTGTATTTTATATATGTATATATATATATATATTGCCAATGAGTGTGCATGTACACATTTATCAACGTTATGTTGGAAATGAGAGAATAAGATGGTCTAAGACTCTCTACCTGTACCTTTGTGGTAAATTCATGAAAGTAATATTTTTAAACCATATTCTAGGAAAGTTTGATTGTTTAACATGGATTGCATTTTCCTATAAGTTACACTTCAAAGATATTTGAGGTAGACTGCTTAAATAACATCAGACTCCAGGAGTCCCAAAATGAAGAGTATGAATGAACAGTTGATGTGGAGGGCAATGCCTTCATCTGTTCATAACATTATCCTCCAGAAGTCCTATCTATACTTTCATCACAGTATACAAGCAGAAACATCATTAGATGCTGTTTCTTAGGAGGAATGGGATATAGTGATTTCCAAAGGTTCCTTCTGTAACTCTTCAGCATGATTTCACACAGCCTTACTGCTAAAATGGAGCACAAAAGCACAGGCTGTTAACTACATTTTATTGTCATTTTCTGATCCTTTAGGCTACAGTCTCCAGATAATGTACTGACTGAAGAACAATAAAGAAGAGATGAAAAATTGGTGTGGATGTATCAGTAAAACTTGCTCCTTGTAGATGAATTCTCATACTCACTCCATTGTCCATGTCAGCTTCACAGTATTTTCAAGATATTAAAGTGAGAATTGCCCTAGACCTTGAATTTGCAGACATAGAAAAGTAGTGTTTCACAATTATCATCTCTTCACTTCTGATAACCTGTAGAGAGACAGGAGGTAAAGGCAATGTGGCATGTGAACTCAAGGAAAGAACAACTCAGTTTCAACTCTGGACTTAGACATTTCTCCTGCATGCTAATCACCTTTTCATCCCCAAGGAAAGGAGATGCAGAGAGAACCATGAGAGAAGAATGCAAAACAAAAAAGTTACACTCTACTTTCCAGATTTGAGTCATGCCCAGGAAGTCAAACTGGATGTAAGAAAGTAGGTTTATTTAGCGGTAGATCTTCTCTGTCTTACCTGATGAACACTAACCATGTTCTACTGCAGCAGAGGGTTTCTCTCCCAGCTATAGTAGGTCATCACCACAGAGCTGCTTCACTTTGTCCACTTCCATTGGGTAGTGTACCCTATAGAGTGGAAAGCATTGGGTGACAAAGATTCATTAGCATTCTGTTCCCATGATGCTTTCACTGAAATATCTGATTCCCTGCCTAGCCTGCCCAAATGTGATATGATTATACCCAGTTGCTAAGAGCCTTCTGGTGGTATTTCATTCCTGAATTACTAATTCCTATTTACAAACCCCAGAAACAATGAAATGAAATTGCAATTTACTAAAATTTATCTGTTCTTCATAAGTAAACTGACGGTACACTGAGGTTTCTTCAGAAACAAATGAACAAAAATATATTCTACAAAGAGAAAATTTGGACCATTTCTTGCTTTGCTATTTCCTGACAAAGTGCAGACTCCCTCAGACTGATGGAATTGTCTTGCAAAGCCTCATGTACGAACTTAGAAAAAGTCAACAACAGGCATTCAGACTTCACGGGAAGTGTAAGACTTCCACAGAGCTGAGCTCTTCAGCTGATGTTTTCCTTGTTCTAATGCCACCCAGCATTGGAGATATATGGCCCATTTGTTTTGTTTCTGGTTTCTTCTAGAGTGTCACAGGGAGTCTTCCAGAGAGATAAAGGGCACTATGGAGGAAAAAGAAATACAAAGATAGGATTGCACATGTGTGGTGTCGTGGAGTCCAATCCAGATGTATTGGAATGTTATCAAACTGTTCTTTACCAGAGAAGACACAAAGATAATTTCACCAGTACTGAAAAGAAATGCCAGGTGGCCTGAAATATGCCTCTGTTAGGCCAGCTGTTAGAACAGAATGGAAAAAATATTAAAACCTCACTGGAAAATTGTTCAGAAGAAGTAAGGGGATGGGTTCATCTTACTCAAGTAACCATAGAGATTGAAATTCAACACTCTCTTGATCCAGAAGTACTTTCTTTTATTGTGCCAAGCTCTATTTAACATCACTCACTTCTGCAGTAGTTCAGGTCTGCAGTATCAAAATCAGTGAAATCAGTGAATAGCAGTAAAAGATATAGACCTGGTAGTTGTCGGGACAGCTAATGCATGGAGACAGCAGTTTTTTCAGGGAATTCCTCACCTGGTTTAAAGGGAGATCTAGACAATGAGGGAGTGAATAAGAGTTTGGAGATTAGAGAAAAAAAGTTAATGTAGAAGATGTTTCTTAAGACTCGTTTGAAATTATGACTTCAATCCTGAGTTCCTACTCTTACTATTGTCCTGGTTCTCAGGTTGTGAATTTGTGTATGTTTGTGTGTGTGTGTGTGTGTGTGTGTGTGTGTCTGTATGTGTTGGGGTGTATTTGTAAGAGTATATATGAGTGTGTATTCCTGAATGCTAGAGATGAGTTTTAAGTGTCATCTCTTAATCCCTATTCATATTGTGTTTTGTAGACAAGGTTTCTAACTGACTTAGGGGAGGGGGTTATAGATTTTACTAGAGTGGCCATTCAGTGGTTCCCCATGGATATTTCTGGCCATTTTACTGCTATGTCAGCTTTAATTTACATGGGATCTGGGTGTTCAATGTAGGTCCTCATGCTTGCTTAACAAGCACTTTACTGACTGAGCTATCATATCCCCAACTTCAGCTTCTTAATTAAAAAAAAAAATCTTCTTCATGTGGAAAACTATGGATTTTTATTATGTCATTACTGCATTTAATATTCTTTTATTTTTCTCCCTTCACTGGGATGACAAGCTGTGTGGTTCATCCCCTGTCCTCTGTCTTCTTCCTTAGAGTTCATTCCTGACATTTACACATTCCTTTTTGAAACCTTCCAACATAAACTAGAGTCTGCTACAAACATGGGGAAATTTCATTCCATAACAATGAAGCATTGTAGAATATCCCACTTCCTCCAATGATCCAGAGTGAAGAAGGATGAGGAAAATTTTCTGTAAGGATACTTGTCATACTCAACACATGAAACTGTCCAGAGCCTTTCTCTTCATCTTGCCCCTAAACACTCATAGGGAACCCAGTGCAAGACACACAGAAACTTTACCTTGTACCAAAGAAAGGAACATGAAGCAGGAAAGAAGCACCCATGCCATGCTACAGAGGGTTATTGGAGGCATTGTAGTATCTGTGAAGAAGAAGGAATAAGCCACTTAAGGGAGTGTGGTCAGCGAGGATGTAGAAGGAGACCACTGCCTCTTTCCTATTTGTCTAGCTCTGCATGGATGCACTATTTTGGATTTGATCCCTCTCCTTCTTTTCTGGAACAAATTGGAGAGAGCTCATCTTCACCCATCAGCTCCAGCACTGCTGAGTTCCAGAGCACTGCCTGGGAAGGTCAGAGAACTTTCTCCACCTTCTCCTGCAGTATGACAGGTGACTTCCTGTCAGTCTCCCCCATCATTTAGGTCCAGCATATCTCTCTTGCAGAGATCTGGGATGGCTTGTTAAGAAAGAAATGACTATAATTTTATAACAAGATCTGAAGGAGGAGCATCAGAGTGAGTGAGTGAGCGCTTCTGCAGGTCAGAGTGGTGGATAGTGCTTGGCGTGGATTCAAGGAGCTCTCCCATAAGAATACAGGACGTTTTATGACAAAGACTGGGAACTGCCACACATGTGGCTCTTTTCCTGTTAGACCAGCTCTGACCTCAGATGCAGGTCAAGTTCTGCAAAACTTCAGCAAACACAGGCAGCTGTGTTTTAAAAAAAAACAATCACAAATTTTAGTTTGTTAAGGAAATGTGTACATTTTATAAAATCCAGAATGCATTTTCAGTTGTACTGAAGAACTGACTTCAGTAGGTGTAGGTGCATTTTTATGCCTATGGAATAAGATTCAAGATACATCAAAAGGGAAGAAATGGTATATTAAAATTTGATTTGTTGAAATACAGAGAACAAGTATTTAACACAAAGCAGAATTACTGGTACAAAGAGCTGCTTCAACTTTTTAACAAGACGTAAAGTTTCCAGCAACTGCTGGGTCAATGTTGTAGTCAGGATATTAAGGAATAACAGCTTGATAGATTTGTTTCCTAGCTATTTCCATCTGTGAATACTAAAAGAGAGTATGCTAGTGTGTTTTCAGATCAGAATTATACTTCAGAATAGTGTGCTGAATTTGATCACATTCTCTTTTCATTTCTTTTAAAGATGTAATTGTTAACTGCTTTAACTATGTGTGTACATGTGTTTGTGTGTATGTGAGTGTGTGTATCTTCATGTGAGTATATGGATGTGCATGCAGGTTCCCAAAGAGACCAGAAGAGGGCATCATAACATCTGGTTACAGATAGTTATATACTGTGTGACCTGCGTACTAGAAACCAAACCCTAACCCTCTGGAAAACAGTATGTGCTATTAACTGCTATTAACTCCAGCCTCCTACTATGATATAGTTTATTTGCTAGGTATTATTAGCTATCTCCACTGTGTTGACATTTTTATTCATAAAGGCAAAGACAAGATGGCTAAATAAATTTATTTAATGTTAAATAAGTCATTATCTTCACCCTATGTCAACTATATCTACACATTTGCAACTGGCAAAGACATTATCTCTTCTAAATGCCCATAATCTGGATGACTCCATGGAATGACTAACAGAGGTAAATATCTGCATTGAAGCATGTGTTGTTATAGTCTGTGTGACTGTGTGGGAAGTTTGATATTGAAACTCAGTGGCAGAATTGTCCAAAATATGTTGCTTTGTAGTTGTATTATAAGTCATCATTTTTATGCATTTTGTTAAATTAACAGACAGATAAAATTGAATTATTCATATACAGAAAATTTGTTCAGATGTTTTAAGACAATACACTGAATAAAATAAGAATGTTATGCATTAATATTCAGTCTCAGGAAAAATAATTCTGAGATAGTTAATTCTAAGTTTTGCCATCTCTGCGATAGTGTTCTTTTCTATTTTATTTGGTTGGTGTTTTGCCTACATGTACAACTGTGTAAGGGTGTCAGATCGAGAAATTACAGATAGTTATTAGCTGTCATGTGGAGGCTGGGAATCGAACTCAGGTCCTCCAGAAGAATAGCCAGTGATCTTAATCGCTGAGCCATCTCTCCAGCCCCTCTATCTTTAAGTAGACATTAGTTACTATCGTGCATTTACTATTATTCTTTTCAGGTTTTATTAAAATAAAATGCCATGCTTTTCAGCACTTTTCTTTAAACAGAGGTAAGTTATGGGACCCTTATTATATTTGCATGCTAATGATTCTTAACTGTTTCTGCTGGGCCTGAGTTTTCCCAGACTTTGTTGAAGAAAGTCTACACTGCTCATTCACTTTGAAAAAATTGTTGAGGATTACAAATTTCTAGTTAAATCCTTGATTTTTCTGATGAAAGATACAATTGTTTATTCTACTGGATGGTTTTTGTTACTGTGATATTAATTGACTGAGAGCCTCTAAAGCTAATCTAGTCAAAGGTATCAAAAAAAAATTTAAAAATCTGCATGAAACAAGGGCTTAGTCATGTACAAAAGTTGTTACTTAGGCAAAATTGTAGGATTCAAAATAGCATGGGATGGTGTATTTATGTCCTTAAAGGCAATAATTATTACTCAGAATAAATATATGCATGATGGTTATGCTTCAGGTTTAACAAAAATACAATATAACAGAAAACCTAAAATTTATAGCTACTAAAGTATCATTGAAGAAGATATGTATGAGAATAATAATTACAGAAGAAAAAAATTAAACACACATTTGTGATAGCATGGAAAAGTATATTAATAAAGGATTAGACAAACCAATGAGAAATATGAAAAGACCAACCAATTTTAAAACTTTCAATGGCCAAGTGGGTAAGAGTATGAGCAATGGACATAGAATACTAAACACAACAAGAAATATCAACAAAGTCACAGGAACAACCACATGATTTCAGTAATAACCCTAAATGTAAATGATTAAGAGTAAAAGAGAATTCATGTGAAATATTTTTGTTGACTATATTCACAAGCAAGACCCAGTAACATGTTGCCTATAAGATGCTCAGTACACAGTCTGAGAAAGAGACTGAAAGGGAAGAACTGCGAAAGACAGTCTAAGAAATAGAATACAGAAGTGAGTAGAAATAGCATAATCATATTGGAAAATGAGGACTTTAAGCTGATATAGCTGAACAGAAATGAATTATTTCTTCTTGGTTGTATTCTGCATGTATGAATGTATGTATATAAATATGCATGCACTACAAAGCTAAATCTCTGTAGCATAAGATTATGAAGTTACAAGTTAGCCTCACTTAAGTATCTGAGAAAAGGGTATTGGGTAGAAGATACAAGGCAGAATTTCAAACATCACATGCACCTGAAGACAGAGCAGCTTTACAAACAGGATATGACCCTCTGTGTGGCAGTTGCTGGCCTTTGCCAGGAAGAGTCCTGAGCTTTTGCTGGGAACCTCTGCAAGCATGCCAAGCACTACCCACTCCCCTGACTTGCATAAAATTCCAGTTATTTCTTTTGATGCTCCTCCCTCAAATCTTGTTATAAAAGCTCTATCCTGACAAACCACACAGATCTCTGCATTAGGTAAGTGGGAACTAAAAGATGGTAAGAACGTTGCAGGAGTTCACCTTGCATAAGTCAGGCGAAGGTGTGAGAGAGTTTCTGTCCTTATAAAGCATAGCACTCTGAAAATCAGCAATGATTTCCTGTGGTATTTGTAGAGGAAGGAGAAAATGTGGATTTTTTTCATTCTATCTTAGATGGCAGAAAAACAGGAATGGGTTCAGGGTATCTCTGCAGATGTAGGCAAAGTTGAAGGTGAAGGATAGCCCTCTTTCTATGTTTTCTCTGACCACAGTCTTTCTAGAGCCTTGATTGCTGATCCCTTACAGTCAAGATGCTGTATCAACTATCCTTCACCAGTGTGTCCTGGATGCTGTTCTTCTGCCTGGTGCTCTTATCTCGAGTGCAAGGTAACATTTCCTTGCCTCTAGAGCTGGATTACCTGTGAGTGTTCAGAGCCAAGGTGCAAAGGGAGGTTCTGAAGAGTCTCCTAGGGGAATAGAGACATGACAGGAATTCAGGAAGTAAAATTGCCTGTAACTCATCCATTATCTTACTTTTTTTAGGTCATTGGTGGTGAGAGGTAGCACAGTGGTTCATCAACAAGCAAATCATAGGGTTTTCATTCTCCATGAGGCTCTAAATTATGTTAGTGCATCAGAGAAGGGAAGTGTGACGGTTCATAGTGAACCTTGCATAGAGACAGTGCAGAGAATTGGGTATCACAGCCTGTGGAATGTGGAGGAACAGTAAAATGAAAGGAGAAGCTCTTCTACATTGAACAGTGTAATAAAAACAAGGAATGTAATTGGAAGTAGTGGCACACAGTTCTCATCCCAGCATTCAGGAGGCAGAAGCAAGAGGATTTCTTTAAGTTCATGGCCAGCTTGAACTACATAGTGAGTTCCAAGGCAGCTAAGGCTACAAAGCAACTTTTTCTCCAAATATATATATATATATATATATATATATATATATATCAAAAACAAACAAATTAAAAACAAGACAGTAAGAGGAAAGGTTTACTAAGGCTATCACTGTCATGACCATAGCTACTGTTCCAAAAAATAAAAAATAAATAAGATTCACAAGCCTTCCTATAAGTTGATCTCCCTATCCAACTCCAATTCTCTATATCATTCCACCTCTATTTATCATCCTCTACCCCCAGGTGAAGACTCCCAGAAGGAAGTGCCCTCTCCACGTATCAGCTGCCCCACGGGTTCCATGGCCTATCGCTCCCATTGCTATGCCCTGATTATGACACCTAAATCCTGGTATCAAGCAGATGTGAGTGATGAAGGGTAGGATTAAAGATAAAAGCATGAAGTATGAGTTGGTGATGGAGATCCAATGACTCTTTCTTTGTGTACTCTTTCTACTCACACACGCACACACACATATATATATGTATGTATTTCACCATTGACCTGAGTCTCTCATTATGTTCCTCATATAGCTGGCCTGCCAGAAAAGACCCTCTGGACACCTTGTGTCTATTCTTAGCGGAGCTGAGGCTTCCTTTGTGTCCTCCCTAGTGAATGGTAGAGTGAATAACTACCATGACATCTGGATTGGGCTCCATGATCCCACAATGGTGAGATTCTATCTTTTCCTGTTCATCTCCAGAGGCGATGTTTCTGAAGCACAGTTCTTTGTCTCAGTTCATGTATAACATGAGAATGACCTAGCACTCAGATGTTGGGTGACATTAGGGTAAGGGATAGCCTCAAGACCAGAGTGAAGGGCTGAATTCTATGGAGTTTCCTAGTCTTTAGTTAATTTTTTTGCTTGTCATCAGCTTTTGTATTTTTCTTGAAGAAAGCCAAACTGCTGAGTTTTGGTCTTCAAGCAGTCTTCATAAAGACTTTTTCAGAATGTTTTAAATGAAGATGAGATTTATATTTATTCTTAAAAATTAGGTTTATGTATTTTATTTCTGTTTTTTTCTGAATGTGTGTGTGTGTGTGTGTGTGTGTGTGTGTGTGTGTGTGTGTATGTGTGCACCATCTGTATGCCAGGTACTTGGTGAAGTCATAAAATGACTTCAGATCCCTTAGAACTGGAGTTATAGACGGTTGTGAGCCACCATATGGTGCTGGAAGCCAATCTTGTGTCCTTGTGCTCTTAAGTACTGAGCCTCTCCACCTCCTTCTTTCGTTGTTTATAGAGAAGATAGTGTGAGATTCAAAGTCTATTCTGAAATATATCATTACTCTTCATGTAACAAGTACATTATTACTCTAATTCTGCAGTTCTTGTGATTATGGCAGGAAGGAGCCTGTGAGAGACAGGAGTTAAATCATAACTTTCAAGTGAAAAGTCATCTGGACCAAATTCCATGAAGCGCTAATATACTTGCTCTTCACCACATCTACTACGCAGGGTCAAGAACCGAATGGAGGTGGATGGGAGTGGAGTAACTCTGATGTGCTGAATTACATTAACTGGGATGGAAATCCTTCTGCTGTGGTAAACCGTGGTCATTGTGGGAGTCTGACAGCAACCTCAGGTGAAAAATGGAAGCACTACCTTTGTCCAACCTTTTTCATGTATCTCCTCTACCAGTGAGTCTGACCTTGTGGCTATCCTCCTAAACTAGGGGATTCAGTATGGATTTGTTTTCTTCTAACTTTCATGGCTCTTGTCACTGGACTAGGGAATGGGTGAAGTTGAAACAAAGATTTCTGACTCCATTACTGATTCTGAGGTGCTCCATCATGATATCCATAAGATCCAACATGTGTCTCCTCTCTCTAGGATTTCTGAAGTGGGGAGATTATCACTGTGATGGGGAATTACCCTTTGTCTGCAAGTTCAAGGTGTAAGAAGGCAGCAACCTGAGATTATCATAATGCTCATCATGACAATGGATTGAATACAAAGAGCAAGACTGTGCTCACCATAGTCTTCTGTCAGAGTTGTTATTCCAGCATTCGGTCTTCTTTCATCACCTCCTTACTGTATTTCTGACTTTTCTGTATAGTTCATGATTTGAGATTTTGCAGATCAGTAATAATAATAAAAAACTGTGGTTGAACATTTGTGTTTTACTTTCATGATAAGACTCTGTAGAGGGTCAGGGAGGGGTCTGGTGAGGAAACTCCATTTTTACTACAGTTCAGTTTATCCTACCTGGAGTGCTATGGTGAGTCTAGATTCTTCTTGAATGTTGTCTTGTAGACAGATGAAAATACTGTCCTTTCTCACGTGCACTGCTGTATAGAAGGAGAAATATAAAATTATGCTCCATATCTACCCAGGACAGTAACAATAGGGTAACCTAGTTAAATCCAGTGCTGATTCCTATAGTTAGTATCTTAACCCTAGCTCTCCAATTCACTCCTGTCATTTTGATTCTTTTCACCTATGTTCCAGGAACTGCTTGCGCCTCCCCCCCCATGTTTTGGCTCTATGCATGGATATGTGATATGGATATTCATACTTATTTTTTGTTGTTAGTTCATGTTGGTCTTCATGATCATCAAGAATTGCTTAAGGATATTAAGTTGTGATTATTTTCCACTAAACCTCATCCATTGAATTCATACTCTAACAAGTCTCATGTTCAATCCCTATAACCTTACCTTCAGGCTAGACTCAGCAGTCTGAGGCTCCAAGTCACACCTATGGACCTAGCTACCAGACCATGACTCACAGATATATACCTTAGGTATGCTGTGTGCCTGGTCAATCTTTTTTCTGTCAAAATCTTTTTCTCATTTTCTATGTAACACTAAACTATTCCCATTAAAACAGACCTCAGGGTTTAATAATCTCCTACACTTCTGCCTATAGGCTATCTCTCATGCCAACATTCCAATACAGTGATGTCCACACATCTAAACTCCCACAAAGCTAGGATTCAAATCAATCCACATAAACCTAGATTTTTGTCTATCCCAGTGGTTAAGACTGCCTATTTACATGCAGTTGAAAATTGTGAAAATACAGAATAATTATTATTATTAAATGACAGGATCAGATTTGTCAAGAACTAACAACAAAAAATAAGTATGAATATCCATATCACATATCCATGCTCACTTGATATTTACATGCAGAAATATGAGCACTTAAAATTCTTCTGAAAGACCAGAAGAGTGGCTCAGAGGGTAAAGACGCCTGCTGTCAATTCTTAGCATGGGAATTCAATTCAGGACCCAAATGATATAAGCAAAAAATTCTTGCTTTCACACACATGTAGCACACATGTACCTTTCTCATTACTCAGGTACACAAAATAAATAAAATATGATAATATTTAAAAGTAAGTAAATAAAAATTAATATAAAATAGATTATAGACTTGATTGTATTACCAAAATCATGAGGAAATCATTGGTCAAATTTTGATAACATATTGCTTTGGACAATATTTTTGAATATGACTCCAAAAGTTTAGACAAAAAGCCAGAAAGGGACAAGTGAGTATACCAAAACTGGAAGTGTCTACATAAAAACATAAATACAAGTAACAAAATACAAACTGAACATGTTATATATTCAAGCAATATATTCAAGGAATATATATTCAATCAATAACAATTAGTGAAAAAAAAAAGCCAAGAGCATGAATGCAAATGGATGGGGTATATTGAAGGGTTTGGAGGAACAGAAGGAAAAGAAGAAATGTAATCATATTACAATTTCAAAAATAAAAATATTGAAAAAAGAAAATAGGTAAAAAAAAAAAAGTATCTGTCAAACAATGCATTAGTTATCAGAAAGGAAAGTGGATTGATAGAACAGGAGAAAATCCTTAAAGATTGCATAGGAGACCAATGACACATATACACAACATACAAGGAGCTCAAACAATTAAATCATGTAGAAAGAATTAATCTAATTAAAAAGCAACTGAATTGGCATCACTCAAAAGGAGTTATGAATAATCACAGGTGTGTCTGTGTGTGTGAAAGACAAGGCTTAGCATCTATCATTGTCAGGCATATGCAAATTAGAATCTTCATGCAGCCTCTACTTGTGCCTGTTACCATGACTATTAACAGCAGATAAAAGATAAATGTTGGGGCGGATGCAGAGAAAAGGGAATGTTTGTATATGTTTAATAGGAAGATAATTTTACAACCTTTATGTAAAAAATAGGCCTTCCTCAAAAAACTAGAAGTAGTAGTGTCATGTGATACAGGAATATCCCAATGAATAAACACCCAAAGGAAATAGCATCAATATGAAATGGAATTTCTTTAGCCTATGCATTTCTATGAGGATTGCTTATAATTGAAAAGATGTAAATGATAGAATTGATTTTTTTCATCTTTTTAAATATTTAAAAAGGTTTTTTTTCCATATATACCACTGCTTCCCCTCCCTTTTCTCCTCTAAGTCCCTTCTGGTCCTCCCTCAGCCTCCCCCACCCCATCCCTCCATATATTCTCCAAGGGCAAGTAGTCCCAAGGTGTGTCAGTTCAATCTGGCATATCCAGTTGAGGAAGTTCCAAGTTCCTCATCCCAGTATTAGATCTGGGTTAGGTGCTTCTCTGTAGGGAATGAGCTCCAAAATGTCAGTTCATGCACCAGTAACATAGTTTGATCCTATTGCCAGAGGCTCTACAAACTGCCCACACCATTTGAAAGTCATCGATCTTTGGAGGATTTAATTTCTGAAGGTTTCTTAGTGGTTGTTTCTGATTCAGTTGTTGAATCCCAATAGCTCCAGTCAGCCATCTCCTCCTCCTAATCCTGATCTTTTTGCTCATATACTCTCTCCTCTCTCTCTTCAGCTGAACCTGGAGCTCTGCCTTGTGCTTAGCTATGGATCTCTGCTTCTACCTCCATCCACTGCTGAATGAGGGTTCTATAATGACAATTATGTGATCATTCCTTTGATTATAGGGTAAATCCAGTTTAGGCACACTGTCTATTATTGCATGAAGTCTAGGGAGACTTGTTTTTTAAAATTCATTTTATTTTAATTTTATATATGGAAGGCAGGGTGGTATGCATATGTTAGTATGCTCCAATGGAGGCCAGAAAAGGGCATTAGAGACTCTGGAGGTGAAATTACAGGCATGTGAGCCAGTTGACTTGGGTGCTTGGAACAGAACCTAAGTCTTTTTTTTTAAATTTTTTTGAATTTTATATCAATTCATTTAAAAAGTTATAAGGTGTCCCTAAATCTGGGCACACACCAGAAATGAGCCCAGGGTTTGTGACCTGGGAAAATAGACAAGCCAGCTCCAAGCTGCAGGGAGACATGGCTGGCCAGGCCCAGGTGCCCCACCAAATGCTATCTTTTTTTTTTCCCTAGCATAATATTTTTATTTATTATTTGGTGATTTTACATCATGCACCCCATCAAACTCAGTTATCAGTCCTCTCAGTTTCATACCCACTCTTATGATCTCCCTATTTACAAAAATGCCCATTAATGCTGCTCATTTACTTACTAGAGCATAATTAAACTTCCTGTGGCCAGACTCTTAAAGAAAACGAGTCCTTCCTCACCCACACTCAATGCAGAAGTGAGACACTGTGTCATTTAGCCATGTTCTAGCTTTGAGATCTTATATACAATGACATTTTATTTTTTTTTTTTAGTTCCACTAATGAGTGAGTACATCCCCTGCTTATTTTTCTGGGTTTGTGATACTTTGCTCAGGAAGGATATTCTCCAAATCCATCCATTTGCCTGCAAATTTAAGGATATCATTTTTTCTTACTGCTGAGTAGTACTCCATTGTGTAGATGTACCACTGTTTATTAATCCATTTTTCAGTTGAGGGGCATCTAGGTTGTTATGAACATAGTTGAGCTCATGCTTTTGGGGTGCCAATGTGCATCTTTAGGGTATATGCTCAATAGTAGAACCTAAGTCTTATGCAACAGCATTTCTCCTAGCTTTGATTTTTATTATATGTTATGTTCATGATAGAAAACTATTCAGCCTTTTGGTCCACAAAATTCTGTCATCATTTAGCACATCAGTGAACCTATTGAATATTATATTAATTGAAATCATCCAGGCATATAACTTCAAATTACTTATGCATGGAAGAGTCACTAAAAAAAGGGTCCTTAAAAATTCAAGAAGAAAAATTTTGAATCACCTACATGATAATTCTAGGAGTAACGTTGTCTTTGTACTGTTTTTCTTAAGAGCTCAAATGCTATTTCTCTGGGTGGGAAGTTGCCTGTGCTTTCTTTAATATACATCCTTTCTCTGCTTTTTGCTTCCTTTTACATCTTAAGATAGTGACCAGCAACAACTAGGACAATTCATACTTCTTACCTTGTAAGGGAAAAATTAGCCTCTTTTCTGAAATTACCAAAGAATTCTGAGCTACTCTCTATAAGATAGCTTAAGACCTCTTAATGAAAATCAAAGCCAGGAGAAATGCTGTTGCATAAGATGTAGGTTCTACTATTGGGTCAAGGACATGTGATCGGTTAGTATTTAAATTACTATTTCTTAGTATTGTTGTTACAACAAAGAGAGTATGCTATATTAAAAAAATGGTTAAATTATATAAATTCTAAGGTACTTAGAGTATGATAACTATCAAGACAGCCTCAGAGAGACATAGTCTCAAAGATGAGTGGAAATGTCTTCTCAGCGGAGTGCCAGGGTTCTATTTAAGGATGTGGTGAAGAGATACATCATCACGGATGTAGTCAGGGATTGCTACTGCATACACTCAGGAAAACAACAGGGAGCTGGTTGGTAAGATGGGATGCTGTAATCAAACATGACTAAAGGGTTAGTGTAATGATTTAAGCCCGTTTCATCTGGTAATCTTCATTTTATTAACATCATCCAAAGAAATAATGTACAGGCAGCAAGTGAATCAAGGTACCTATACTCTCATTATTAAAGAAGCTAAGGAAAGATGGTTTATGTGGGTTTGAGGTCATTCTTGGTTAAACTGTTGGATACCCTCATAAATTGCAATAAAAGATTCTGGTAACAAATAAACAGAGTCAGGAAATTTGGCTGTCAGTTAAAATGTCTGATACACAATCATGAAGACCAGAGTTCAGATCCCAACACCCATACAAATTTCCAGAGTGGAGGTGCACACTTGCACCAGTGTGTATGTGTGTCTAGGGGTGGGTGGGTGAGACAGAGACAGGTGGAGTTTTAAAGCTTATTGGCTAGCCAACCTAATAAAATCAATAAATGTCAGGACAGCAAGAGAATCTCAAATTAGATGAGCCATGATTGAAGAAGACCCAAAGTCAATGCACACTCACACTATACACATACACATTAACAAGAAAATTCAGGAACACATACACATAGACACAACACAAACAGACAAAGAGGAGGAGAGAAAGAGAGAGAAAATCAGGCAAAATTTTAAATAAAATATAAAAAAATAAAATGAACCAACCAAACAAGGTGCAGAATTGTTCACAGGAGGTATCACAACTCAACAGTTCCCAGAACATGAAGAACCCACTTGCATGTTTTCACTTCACTACTTACATATAGCAGCTATAAAATACTCTCTTCTTTGACAAGTGTGGTGACACATACCTTTAATGTCCCTGTAATCCCACCATTCAGGGTGATGGGGTAAGGAACAGTGAGTTCATGGCCAGCTTGGTATCACAGAGTGATACAGTGTCTTAATTTCCTCTTATTTTTATTTCTTAGTTTTTTTTGAAAGTTATGTTGTGAACACTCCCTTACAATTTCTTTTTGCTCAGATATTTCTGCAATTGCATCTTGGATACACCCTGCATCCTGAGAGTATCTAAGTTCAATGATACTGAAGTTTAGGTGGTATGAATGACTTTCACATGTAAAACTGCTGATATACATTTTAAGCAAATAGGAAGTGAGGAAATCATCTATTAAAAATTAAATAAGAATTATACCCAGTATTGCCAAGAAGATTGAATGATATGTGAAGAACTGTAATATTGTGGCTTAACAGTATTTTTAATAATTTATCTCTCTAAGTCAGTATTAAGTTAGACATTGCTTCTTTTTTGATGATGGGATAAATAAATATAAATATAATGAACTTATAATGCCAGTAAGCTTTCTTGGACTTCTCAGTATACAGATCAAATGACGATAAATGATTACTTCAAGAATACAGAAAAAAAAAAAAAACCCCAAGCAAATCTATACTGCGAAGAAGTGTTACAGAAACAAATACTTTTGTGTTCATATGAGAAAAACCACAGCCAGTGTTATAATCACATGCATTTGAAATAATGCTTTAAGGAATGTAGTTTTACCTATTTATTTTGCCTGTCAAATACATGACTTTTAAAATTATTCTTATTTTATTCTTTAATAAAAATATTTGGCCTAGAGAGATGCTCAGTAGATGAGGAGTGTGTACTACTCTGGAAGAAGATCCTAGTTTGGTTCGAAGCACCCACCTTGGGAATCCCATAGCTATCTGTATTAGCTCCAGCTACAAGGCATCTGACACCTTCTCCTGGATAACACAGGCAAGTGTACTCATGGGAAGGCCCTCTCCCCGTGACACACAAACACATAATAAAAAATTAAATAAATAATTGCAAAATAAAAAATAAAGGCATCCAGCAAAACAAATGTATTTTAAAAAAATAAGTCAGAGCTATAGTAGTCAAAGGTTGAGGCCACATTTTTGAGTCTAAGAACAGTCTGGGCTGCTTGGTGAATTTCAAACTGGTCTTGGATACAGAGCTAGAGAGCATATCTCAAGACAAAGATGTAGTGATAGTACTCAACTTAATAGATTTTCACCACTCTTAGCAGCAATAAAAATGTTTTCATTCATTAAATTTTGGAAAACAACAGACCAGTCTCTCACTCACTCATGGTTCAGCTCTCATCATGGCTCATAGGAAAGATAGGCTACATAGCATCCAAAGTAGAAATCAGTGCTTCCTCAATAAATGAAGGACCAAAAGACATTGCAAAGAGACTCATTGTGCAGCCCAGGACACAGACACTCACAGCCAAGCCTAGGACACGAACAGTCACACAGAGCAGCCCATAACACCACCAAGAACACACACATACACACACACACAGTTAGAAAAGTCAGAGGTCTTCCTGGCACCTTGAGATGCTCTTCCAGGCAGAGGTAAGATAGCCTAATCAAAACAAACTTTTATTCAAGCAGTGATAGAGTTTATCTGCGTTGTGTGTGTGCCCAGATGCCCAGTTCCCATAGCCCTGACACTCATAAGTATCAAGGAAAGATCTTCCAGGAAAGTATGCAAGAGATAGTTGTAGTAGCCAAGAATACAAACATTCTACATGTAGGAAATAATAAAAATAAATTGGGGAGAGAACGTATGAAGAAAAAAGTAGTGTGAAAAATAGTTTTAGAGAAAAATGGGAAGAATTTATTTTTATTATTCTCTATCTTTTATACCTATAAATAAAAATGGTGAGTTTATACCTATGTAGATTGTGATGGCTGTAGACTTCCTAATGTTCTGACTTTTACTTTCTCTGTCTCTTCCTTTTGCATAATGTTTTCTAAGCCACAGAAGCAGGAGTCATGCCATAGATTAAACAACAAAAATAGACTGTATATATATTATATATGCATTTATATCTATATATACATATGAATGAACCAATAAAAATCAAAGAATAAGAGGCTATTAACTTGAGGGGGTCTTGGAGCAGTAAAAGGAAGGGTAGCTTGGAGGGTCTTAAGGGTGAAACATAATTACAGATCACATTAAGTTAAATTAGTCAAATCAAGGAAGATGTATGTTTTCATATCCTTGCTTGTGGGACCTACACTTAACACACACACACATACATGCATTCATGCATGCATGTGCTCATGTGCAAGCAGGCACAAAGATGCATGTGCACATGACAATAGAAAAGAAACAGCCAGAGAAGACAAAGGGGATTAGTAGAAAAGATAATGAAATGTGAACTTTGTCAAATTATATTACTTAGTTACACACTAAAACAAAAAAAAAATCACAGGAAAATACTTTGAACAATAAATAGACATTTTGTTATTTAAAGAAGATATACACATTGTTTGAAGTTGGAGAATTTTATTTAAAAAAATGTTGACTAAAGATTCTCTCTGTAGTATCTCTCGCATCTTAGGTATGTCCATAAATGTATCATAAAGGAGATGGAAATATTTCAGTTGTATAATTACTGCTATGGGCTTCATTTCTATTCCAATGTTTTAAGCATTTTCAAATGTTTTGCACTCTTCTCTTTTCACCATCTCAGAGAAGATCCCCCACAACAGTAGACTCTGCAGAATCATCTTATCTAAAAATCTCAAGCTGAAATGGAATATTTGTCATTAAGCAAATATATAATCTAAATATTTTGGAAAAAGCCTACGGTTTCAGATAACTGATAAAAATATTTATAGATAAGTGAAACTAATAAATAATCTCAAATAAAATATATTGTTTGTTTTATTGAGATAAGAAAGTATGATTGTTCTTTACTTCTTTTGAGCAGGGTTGTAGGTACATTTGGTCTAAAATGTTTTTCAGAGTTTTTGAAGGTAGAGATGACATCTCCCTCTAAGGCAGCAGTTCTTAACATCTAGGCTGAGACCACTCTGGGTTGTCAAATGACCCCTTCAAATGGGTTATGTAAGACCATTAGAAAACATAGATATATACATTATTATTCATAATAGTACCAAAATTATTATGAAGTAACAACAAACAAGTTTATGGCTGGCTGTCACCACAACAACAGGAACAGTATTATAGGGATAAGTTGGCTAGATATGTTGACATCTTCCTCTAAAACAAGAGTGGTTAGTGCATATTCCCCTAGAGCAAAATAGACCTGCTCTCTTCCTCATATAGTAAAGATCTTCCTGTAAGACAAAAGGTCACATTGCTTATTGCCCATTATAAGTGGTCTGTTTTTTTTTTTTTCTCAAATAGCAGAAAATACTAGGGGTGAATTCTTTTCTTTGATGTAATCCCTTGCTTATGAAGATGTCTATCAATATCATGTTTTTGGGACAAAAGCATAAAGGACTAAGGTTATGCTCATGCCAAGAACAGCATATTTGTTTTTCAATATCAATGAATCTATGAAAGAATAGTTTCAAAACTGGGTAAAAGCATAGGACTTTTTATGTTTTCTTAAATATCAGTAAATTTATTATGTAATAAACTAGAAGAAAAACATTATTAACTGAAAAGACTTATGTTCCACACTTAATTTCCTTGGCTGACTCTGTTAAGCCCTCCCTTTTGAAAAATGCAAATTTCCTATTTATTATCACCTACAGCTGCCAGTCAATGTGGTCCTTTTTGTCCCTCTGACATCCTTTCCCCATTCACCCTGCCATGACCAACAATGTCTCTTTTCTATTTCCAGTTTAGTACTGATAACTCTGCTAACCTCATAGGGACCACGTGTCTGTCCCTATTAAAACAGAACACACTCACTTTCTTACCAAGAGGACAACTTAAAATTCCATTGTCGTATTTCCAAAGAATTGAGTCTTAGACAAACATTCTTCCAGAATATCTGGCAATATCAAATCTCTACAGCTAAAGAAAGTAATCATGATCCTTGAAAACAGTAAGCATAGAGGCACACAGAAATAACATGGTTAAAGCTAAGGCTTAAGTTGTTTGTGTTTTATTAACCTATCCTCAAGAATACTTAAAGGAAGATATCTTACATTGTTTATACTTTTAGAGTTTTTGATATTTAAAAAGAACGCTCAGAATATTTTTATTTGAAATCTGAATTACTTTAGAACATAAGGTAGCACACAATGGAATGTCTAATTAACAACTTCAACACTCTGTGGGTTGTTACACTTTCTGTGGGTTGCTAGACTTCTGGTTTGCCCATGGACTGATCTTACCAGAGTCTTAAGTGCTTAGCACTGTTGGCATCACAGTCTCTGCTCACATTAAAAGACACAGTCTATGCCTGAAATCTACTGAATGACTGTAGTTCTTTATTTTAAAAAGGGGATTAAACAACTGATTTTCTTAGCCCTATAGTTCCACTTGTTCTGAGAATCCTGAATAATGAAACAAATCAAAAACCTTATATGAAGCCCAAAAGAGACAATGAAAACTTAAGTGCTTCATTACCAGGGAGTACAACATAGTGTAACACAAACTGAAAATATATGAAGCAAAAACCCACCAAAATAAGGCTCTCTCACTCTTTTTCTTTCTCTTTTTAGGTTTTAAAAGTGTGTGTGTGTGTGTGTGTGTGTGTGTGTGTGTGTGTGTGTGTGTGTGTGCATGTATATGTCCTCAGAGGCCAGAGAGGGCTTCAGATCCCACAGAGGAAGAGTTAAAAGCAATTGTGAACCGCTTGGTGTGAGTACTGGAAACTGAATTTGGATCCTCTGTGAGAGCAAAGGCCACCTGCTCAGCCATCTCTCTGTCCTCCCCAAAACTTTAATTGACATTGCTTGGTGAGAATGCACATAAGGACATTGTAATGTAGAAGAGGAGGGAAATACTCTGTAGGACTTTAGTGAAGAAGCATGGCTTAAGGTTCAATTTTGTCAAGTATCAATGGGTTAGTTTTGGTGATTACTAGCTATAACTTGAATAATCTGAATTTTTTTAAGAGATACAGAGAATTATATAGTAGCTGAATCTGTTACAAGTGGTGTTGGTTGTAGAATGGAGAAATTAGCCAATGTGGCAAGGACCTGCAAACTCACTGGGAAATTTCTCAGGTTGAAAGTCCTTTTACATTTATTCTGTGTGAATTCCTATTAAGTCCCAAGGACCCTCACATACAATGAGTGCTCTTTGTGTGTAACCAGAATCTACAAAAGTGATGGGATATAATCCTCTTAGTAGTACCATTTTTTAAAGAAATAGAAGTTCTAGAAGATGAAACTATTACCAATATTCAGTTGTCCTTGACTTTAAAAAATAATAGAGATTTTGGACATCTTTCAATTCTGCTTAAAAACAGAGGGTCTCCTCTGGTTGGCAGCATGAGAGTACATGCAGTCAAAGTAGCAAAATATCAATGGAAAAATTATTATGTCAGAAGAGGGAAATGATATTGTGTCAAGGAAAAGAGTTAAGAATGATACGTATGCTGACAACAAGAGAGGAAATGGAGACCTCCATGATACACCTGTGTAACTCAGGAAGTGAGTTCAGCCAACCACCAGAGTGAAAATAGAAATTTGTTATAAAACAGGTATACAATAATGCACTCAGTTATTGGAGTAAGAATATATGAGCACAGGCTAGAATCACTCTAGAGCACTGGTACTTGACCTTCCTAATGTTGTAAATGTTTAATACAGTTTGTCAGGCTGTGTTGATTCCCAACCATAAAATTACTTTTTTGTTACGTCATAATTGTACTTTTGCTAGTGTTATGAATTGTAGTGTAAAATCTGTTTTTGCTGATGCTCTTAGGCAACCCCTGTAAAAGGTATCTTTAACCCACAAAGGTTTCAAGGCTCATAGGTTGAAAACCATTTCTATAGAGTCATAATTACTTTCTCCAAAGATCAAGATATAAATAACATTAAAATTTTTTCAAAAGGTTTATTTTTAAATTTTTTATTTATGTGATGAATCTGTGTTTTTTTGTACATATGTGCATGTTATTGTGGCCACAAAAAGAGGACATTTAATTTCTAGAGATGTAGTAGCAGGAGGGTGAGAATGGGCCTAATATTGACATTATTAGCAACTGAACCCAGGTCTTCTACAAGAGGTCATATTGCTAAGGTATCTCCCTAGCCCTCTAAAATCTTAACTGATAGATCTTAAAACTATGTTCTACTATATCCTAGTTTGCATGAGTACATGGTTTGGGAAAAGAAGAAGGATAATTTTTCCTAGTGCATTTTTTTTTTATTTAAAAAGAAAGTAAATGTGTGTGTAGGGGGGAAATTAATACAAAATTTGCCCACTGGCAGATTTCAAAGGTAGGCCAGAAGCTGTGTGAAAGCTCTATTGTATAAGGTAAAATACAATCCTTATTGATCTTAAAGATCACTGAAGAGAAAGGAGACAGAATGGACTTTCTGTTTGTGAGACAGGCAAAGTTATCCTAAACAGTTTAGAAAGAGGAGAATGGTCAAGATAGGAGTAGGGATGCTACATGGGCAGCTGACATCCAGGGAAGTAAATAAGACAACCCAAGCAGAAATCTGTAAATGGGAAAGTTAAGAAAGAGAGAGAGAAGGAGGGAGAAAGAGAAGAATGCACAGTATGGTGTTAAAAATGAAAATATTAGAATAAAAATTGAATTCATCATTCTTTTTCATGTAGTAGCATGCTAGGGAAGGCACCTAAGTTGTCTACATCTTAAATTACTTTACATGCTGTCTCAAGCAGGTGTGCTCCATGTCATATGTGGCTGGCTACCCTGCCTCACACTCCACAGATTGTCTTGCTCTAGAGACACACATCTAATTTGGGTTGCTCCTATTGCTTCTCCTTCTCATCAGCCATGCTGGGTTCCTGGAAGGGTTCTGTTCCTGCTCAGCGACATGGGAACTAGAAATCTGGATACTGTCATAGAACAGTTTTTTTTTTTTTTTTTAACTTGAGACCTTTTCCAACTCTGAGTGTAATAAATTCATCACCTGTGAACATTCCCATGATGTTCCAGAAATATGTGACTCCTACTGCCAGGAATTCTGTATGCCATCTGTGCCAAAGGCCAGTCTTCTGAGACTTTTCGCCCCTCCCCTTAATCAATTTCATAACTCTTCTACCATGTTCTCTTGTATATAAAAGACATACCAGTCCATAGCCTGACAAGATTTATTATTCCCAGCTTTCAGGTAAGTGTGTTTACAAGAGAAACACTCCTTAATATGAGCTATTCTACTTATATCTAGAGAAAGAAAGAAAGGGATGTTATAAATTTTTCTAGAAATACTGGCACCCCAGTAGAAGCCTTTATATTCCTATGGCTATAAATTTTTTAACTCTTAAGAGAAGGCATTGAGTATATGGGGATGCCAGACAGCCTCCTTGAACTAAGAAATCAAGAGACAAGAGGCCTTGTGTAGGACCAAGCTTGCTGTGTTTAGCACTCCTAGAGATTTTTTCTTCTTCAATAGAGTTGCTGATTTGGAATTTAAGTCTAAGACTGTCTGCTGCCTCAGCATGGCTCAGAACAACGCATACCATATCTTGTTCGCATGCTTAATGCTCCTGTCATGCAGCCAAGGTAAGCTTGTGGCACCATGATCCCTACAGAACAGAGAGCTTTGCTCCATTCCTATAGATGCTCATGTTGTTTAGAAAATGGAATGGTAAACATTGGGGGACATTGCTTCACTGATCACAATCAAATACATCCTCAACTATCAAAATATTTGAGTTGGGATATTAATTTATCCCTTTGCTCATGGCAACTAATGTTTTCTTAGTTGGTCTGGTTAAATATAGATGTCTTTATTAATTTGTGAAGGCTTTATGCAGAGAATATAAAAATTAGAATCTTATGGAAGGAAAGGTCATAGGATACAGAAGGAAGGTAAGAGCTTCAGAAAGACAAGGGAACAACTGTGGATAAATGGCCTGAGAAATTAATAGTGAGTTCTTATCTTAAGGAAAGAAAGTCTGGGAGAGAAAAGAAAGAATGGAAGATAGCAGAGTTGGCAGTCACTATATTGCTTGGCTTATATCCTAGCACATCTACAGAGGAGCTTCAATAATAGCTGGCCCATCTTCCAGGCTTTGTCCCATCCTCAACATCTCCTTCACTTCCCTCTCTTTTTAGGCAAGGAGGCTGAAGAAGACTTGCTCATGGCTGAAGACCTTCCTTCTGCCAGGATCAACTGCCCAGAAGGCGCTAATGCCTATGGTTCCTACTGCTACTATTTTATTGAAGATCGTTTTACCTGGGGGGAGGCAGATGTAAGTAAAAAGAGAAATGTGGGAGAAGGGTGGTATCTGAAGGTAGAGACCATTAACATTTCCTAGTAGCTTTATAAGGCAGAGTTGAATGCCTAATTTCTCCAACATTAGTTTCTCCCATGATGATGATATTCATTCTGAATCTTCTGAGCAAAGATCTTGATGCTGAGTCACAGTATCATCAGGAACATTTCTGCACTGTCATTTATCTCAAAGATTCTTTAGTAGGACTAGTTTACTGTTCCAAAAATGTTCTCCTCCATTAAGTTATCTATTTTTTTCTCTGAATGTCTACAGCTCTTTTGCCAGAATATGAATTCAGGCCACCTGGTGTCAATACTCAGCCAGGCTGAAGGCAACTTTGTAGCTTCTCTGGTTAAGGAGAGTGGTACTACAGTTGCTAATGTCTGGATTGGACTCCATGACCCCAAAAATGTGAGTATGTGGCCTCATTATCTTCTAATAATCAGGTAAAGATGAAATGAGAAAATCAATCTAGCCCGTGAAAAGCCAATTGTAGACCACTTATAGAAAAGCAATGTGTTTGTTGATTCTAGAATATGTGAGGTTCACTGCAGGTAGCTATAGAAATAGCTGGGGTTCAATTTCATTAAAGTTCCATGCATTCATGGCAAATTTTATTGCATTTCCTGAGAAGCATTGGTTATATGCTCATTATTATTTATTGTGTATTATGATAATTTGTGTTAGAAGAGAGTTGTTTTCAAATGACAAAGAAGAAAATAACTTACTGCCTATTTTGGCAAATCTGTTGCTTTACAAACTTATCTAGTACAATCTAGTGGTATGCTCAAAGAAGCAAGGTTTGATTCCCAAGAAAGAGACTCTGGGAACAACTATGATACATGTTTATGGATCTTTGTAAAATTCAGAATACTTCTTTGAAGAACAGTGGCAAGAGTTGAATATTTCAGAAAAAGAAGCCAGGAAATGCTATTCTCAATGGGACTATAGTATTCATTTTGTCCAATATTCTGGTCCATTTCTGAAAATGCACATGGTTCAGGTGTTTGTACCACTTTGAGTGTCACTGGCTCAATTTGACTCTTTCACTGTAGAATCGTCGTTGGCACTGGAGCAGTGGATCTCTGTTTCTTTACAAATCATGGGCTACTGGAGCTCCAAGTACTAGCAATCGTGGGTTTTGTGTGTCACTGACTTCAAATACAGGTAGGAGGCAAAGAGATTCCTGTTTGATTCTTCTACACAGACATGAGACTTCAGACAGAGAAATGGTTACTTATGCAAAAAATAAAAATATTCCTTTATATCCTATCTTGACTCTTAGAACTAGGTAAGACTATACTCTCTCTTCATCTCATTTTTTTTTTTTTGACTTGTAGCTTACAAGAAATGGAAGGATGAAAACTGTGATGCACAATATGCCTTTGTCTGCAAGTTCAAAGTCTAAAGTCACCAGAACAACAGATGATCAGGACCCTGTTACTATAGATTAGAAAATGAAACAAGACCATGTATCCACCCCAAATTAGATACTCTTTCTGTTAAACATAAACAGACTTTAAGTATTTTATGTACCCCATTTTTAGACTTCTGTCCTAATAAAATTAAAATTGTATTCCCCAATTGTGCTGTCTTCTGTGTTCACTATGTTCATTACCAATGGTTGGGTACCAAAGATAGAAAGGATTCTAGTATCATCAAATTTGCTCTGGCATAGTCATTGTTAAAAATTACAACCATCATCAACCTTTTGTGACTTTGCTTATGATAAATTCAAAGTGCATGCATCTCTTACATTTGCTTAGACTATGATTTGTAGAAATTCTGAATGGCATAGGTGTTTTGGTACTCTATGGGATTTTACAAGCTTGAGTTCTAAAGAAGCCCCTTGTTTGTACTCAAACAATTTGAAACCATGATTGATTTGCGATTTTAAAGAAAACTTCTAGGCTTAAAATACTAAAAAAAAAAAGTCCAACAGACTACAGACTTAAAGGCCAGCATAGTTTATCAAATGACATTCTTTAAATGAACTAATAAATAAACTAACATGTGGTGATTTAAATAAAAAATATATGGAAACAATTAATTACACCTTTAAGAAAACTATGTCCAAATACAGTCAATAGTTAGAATTTTAACAAATTTAGCAATATAATTCAGTCCTAAGAACCTATTATATTAAATAAAATTTGATGAAACAATCCAACACAATTAAATAACATGCAATATCAGCTTAAATTATAACTATAACCACACAATATGAAAAACAAACCAAGATGCAATTTGAATATTCACATAATCATAGGAGATAACAGTTATATTTAAAGATACAAATAGTTTCAAAGGAAAATATGCAAATGATAAGATATAAATAAACTCATAAGTATTAAAATATATTGATATAAGATTGCCTAATATATTATACCTGGGATCCTACCACAGGAAAGACAAAGTAAAAAAGAAAAATTTCAAAAAGAGCCCTGCCTATAGTATATAAAATAAAATAAAATAAAATAAAATAAAATAAAATATATAAATAAAATTTCACATAATGACTGTCAAAACAACTTGGGCTCACAAAAATCAACATCTCAAAATCAAGCAGATATCTCCTATTACAAATCATATAGTAAGATAAAGGCCAGATTTCAGATGCCCATCAAATTGTCCTATGACTTTGTCAAAGTTGACAAGTTTACCTAAATTTTATATGGAAGTTAAAAATAATTAAAACATACTATCTGAGCCCAAGAATACCTTCACCAAAGAAAAAGAAACATTTTTTTTTCTAGAATCCCTTTTATTTTTTGCCTTGTCTTATTACTCTAGCCAACACATGAAGCAATGCATTGAATAAGAATGGAGCAAGAGAATGCCCTTTAATCCTAATTTTATTATAATAGCTTCCAATTTTTCCCATGTAGCATAATGTTGACTTTATATACCTTTGTTTGTTTCATTTAACCTACATTATGTTGAAATATGTTCCTAAAGTTTCTTTAAGTCTTTTATTGTAAAGGGATGTTGGGTATTTTTTGAAACCTAATTCTACATTAATGGACATAATCATGTGATTTTTATTTTAAACCCATATACCTGCCACTTTACATTTATTTGTGTGTTGATCCACACTTAAACTTCTAGAGTACAGCCAACTTGGTTATTGTAAATGCTTACTGTTTTTATTTAAATCTCAATCATTTGGTTTTACTAGTAAAATCTCAGGATTTAGATGCTGAGGTGAAAACCTACTAGCTGAGAAAGGCAGGAGAAACACTCAGGTGACATTCCAGAAAGAGGCCTTTCTCCTATACTATCTCAAACAAATCTCCTCAAACTGAATGACTTTCCTTTGTACTTCTTGTGTGCCTCTCTACCCCTCCTCTTGATACCCTCTTACTCTATGATATTTTTTCTGTTCACTTCCTGTGGAATGGTTGCTTGCATCACCTTTTGACCTATGACTAATTTTATTTAATCCTGTTTACAATATTCAAGAAGAAAACTTTTGGATTAAAAATGTGTGCTAGGGCTTAGCTACATAACAACTCGAAACACATTTTTCCAGTAAATAATACAGTCTCAGAGGTATAAAATGTGATTAAATATTTGCAACAAATATTCTCTTTCATATATTTTTTAATTTTGTTTGCAAGTATTTCTTTTGAGAATTTTGTATTTGTCTTCATCTATATTGGCCTATAATCTTTCTTATACTATGTGTGTTTATGTGTATGTATATGTGTGTGTTTGTGTGTGTGTGTTTACCTGGCTTTAAAATCAAGATAACAATAGATTAGAAGAAGAGTTGGTCATGTGGTTTCCATTTCTATTTTGTGAAATAGTTTAACACACATTGGTGCTGTTTTTTTTTCTTACATGTGTAATGGAATTCCATCTGGACCTGATTGTTGGTTTTTGGATTGTTTTTATTTTACCACATAAGAACTTTTATTACTGTTTAAATTCTCTTGCCTTTTATAGATCTAAGATACTTAATCTTTAGGTCACATGAATCTACAAATTTATACATTTTTTTTAAAAAAATTTAATTTGATATAATGTTTATAAGGTATATTTTTATGATCTTTTGAATTTATCACTGTAATTCCTGAATCTCAGTCACTGAGAGAGACCACCAGAGACAGAGGTGTCTGAAAAGCAACAGCACGGTTTATTGTCAGAGCAATACAAGCCTAGATAGGGAGCTTGTTCTCTGCACCGCACTTGCACCCTATGAGTGTGGTGCAGGGAAAAGCTGAGCTCCTCAATTTGCACAAGCTTTTTATAGGCAAAGACCATGAGGCAGAGTTGTTACTTGGGGTCAAGGGCACAGCTATGCTGTGAATGAACTCATGCCTAAGGACTTTTTACAGTTTAACATTCCTGGACCCCACCTGTGTGGTGTGGCTAGCAGTTTTTTACTGCCTGAGGGTTGGATCCTCCAGGTGTCCTTAATGCTCAGCTCATTCTCACCTAGAACTGGGCAAGACCCTGCCAGGGATATGAAACTTAACTCTATTTTATCTCTATGGCTACTAGAATACAAAATGGCATTTCTTAAGCTATGTTTTCTCTCTTCAATCACCATTTTTTCTTATTTTAATTCTCATCACAGAACCATAGTAAACAGGCTACACAGAAACAAACACATGTATCAATAGCCAACTGGATCTTGTTAAAAGTTCAAAATGTACATGAAAAAATAAAATTCTCTTCAATCAAAGATGTTTGTATATTGAAGATTCACATGGAGAAGAAAAAATTAGATCTCTATTTTTCATACTATATGCAAATAAATCCTGCATAGATCAAAGACTTAAAGAAAAGACTTGATATCTTAAAGGAAAAAGAAACAAAAATGTACATAAAACACTTAAACAGGCACAAACTTTTTAAATAGGACTCCAGTTGCTCACGAAATAGTGCCAATAATTAACAAATAAATATTGGTGGCACAGAAAGGCTAGTGTACCACAGAGGAAACATTATACTTGCTAGAGTGAGAAAAAAATCTACATAATATGAGAATATTTTTATTAATTTTATTATTCATATACCTAACAAAGGATTAATATCTAGAACATACTGAGCTTTCCAAAAAACAAAACACACACCACACTAAATACCCATACATACAAACACATACATGCCCGCACACGCATGCACACATTAATTAAGAAATGTTAAGAAATGTGCTAATAAAATCAGTATTTTTTTCTTTTATCTATCATTACATTTGCCTTCTTTTTTCCAGCATTTATTTTATTTAAAAATTATTTTTTTTACATAACAATCACAGTTTCCCTTCCCTCCCCTCCTCACACTAATCTCCCAGCTTCCTCTCACCCTAAACCCCATCCAATCCTCAAAGAGGATAATCCCTCCCATGGGGAATTGATAATAAAGTATGGCATATAGTTTTGAGGCAGGAGGAAGGCCCTCCAACATGTATTAAGGGCTGAGCAAGGTATTGGTCTATGGGGAATGGACTCCAAACAAAATCCAGTTTAGGCACCAGGGATAAGTCTTGGTCCCACTGCCAGAGGTCCTAAAAACTGTTCAAGATACACAACCTTCGTTCATACTTAGAGGCCGTGCTTCAGTCCCATGCAGGTTCCCCAGCTGCCAGTTTGGAGTCAGTACCCTGTAGTTCATAGCTTGGGTCTTCTAACTCTCCATTGCTCAGTCTAGATAGAGCAGGGAGGGTCTTGGTCCTGCCTCAACTTGGTAAGTAAGACTTTGTTGAGTCCTCATGGTGACCTTACCCTCTCTGAGGAGTGGATAGGTGTTGGGGTAGGGAAGAAGGTGGAGAATGAATTTGGGGTGAGGAACTGTAGTTGGTATGTAAAATGAAAAAAAATCTTTTAAATAAAGAGATAATAAAAAAAATAACGTAAGGCATTAGACATGTCTGCTCCTGAGAGCACCAAAAAAGAATGTAGATTATTATAAATAGGTTAATTTAAGTTATATGAACTAGTTAAAAACAAGGCTTAGCTTATAATTAATAAGTCTTTATTTTATTATTTGGAAATTTAGTAAGACTCATTATACCTGGCTTCCTCAGCCTGCTTTCTCAGAGAACCCACGACCACTTCCCAGAAATAGCCCCACTCTCAATGTACACGACCCTCTCACATTAATCACTAATTGAGAAAATGCCTTACAGGTGGATCTCATGGAGGGTTTCCCTCAAGTGAGGAGCCTTCTTCTCTGAGGACTCTAGTCTCTGTCAAGTTTTTACAGAGCCAACCCCTACAATCATGTTTAAAGTAAATTAAATCAGGTACAGAGTGAGAAAGAACACATTTTTTGCCTTCATTTATGGGTCCAAACTTTATAGTTACAAAAATTATATAAGCACTGATAACATGGAAGTAGAAACAAAACCATTTACATGACAAATGAGACTAATAAAAGGAGGAAGAAGTACAAAAAGGGTCCAGATGTGAGATGTGGGAAGACAGTTGCTGAAATTATATGGATGGTTTAATGAAAATAGTCTATGCGACTATGTATAGTAATTGATTTAAAGGTTTTCATATTCAACATGGAAGAAAGGGTGGCTTGTTGGACTTTTCCCAGTGTTCAAGATTTATATGAAAATAATATTCAATGAAAAAGAAAACCTCTTTACTTCACTAGTATAGCCATTAGGAAAAGTTCACAATCATATAATTAAACTTTCAGTTATGATCCTATAAAGAGACTAATGTAAATCATTTAATCACAAAAAAAGACATGAAAGTAGCTAAAGAGGAACCACAGAGAAGGGAAGGTGTCATGAAGTGTAGACTGGCCTGCATGGAGCCTTCACCCCTATATTCTAGTCTCTTGGGAGTGGGTAGGTTCTTTAGAGACTACTGAAAGATAAACCTGCCAACCCAGCCACAAAATTTACCACCTACAAACTATCCTGCCTGCAAGATGTGCTAGGGCAAATGTTGTACATAACTTGAAGAAGTGGTTAATCTCATGCCACAGGAGGGAGTTTATGCCATATACTTCATAGATGGCCAGGAACTGGAGACTTGATAGCCCAGAGATCTTGGATAAGACCAAACACAACTGGCAAAAAAAAAAAAAAAGAAAAGAAAAGAAATGAAGTGATTACTAATGATAATCTGATATTCTGCTTCCTATCTCTTGGGAAGCCTGGCTTATCAAAGGTTGTAGTCTACCATAGCCTGGAAACTTTCTTTTAGCTTGCCAACTTAGAGGACTCCCTCCCTCACAGCAAAGGCTTTCTTCTCTCTACCTGCCCTTATCTCAAAAAAGTCTCTAGGCTTGAAGGCGTGACCTTATCTGAAAGCTGTCTCTAAGCCTGGGTGCCTGTTTTATCTCCAGTGTGACCCTTGGCACAGTTTTCTCCTGGAAGCCATCCACCTACTGCACATTTGGTAACTAAGACTTATACTAGGAGCTTTGCTATAGGACACTGTTGTTACACATGAAGCCTTATGATAGAATTATGCCACTTAATGCAAATTAGGGTTTGTCTCAGGCTCCCCAATCCTATATATTTCTTATACTCTGAAATAAACCTGAACTGATTCACAAAAAGTATTGACCGGGGTCTATCTCCACAGTATCCAAAGCCATTCCAACGCTCTCCCCTGTATTGGCTCTCTCCCTTATCAATAACCTATGACCCTGAGGAAGAATACCCACATCTCTGCCAACAGATGGGAGTGAGTGCAGAGAACCACTAGACATTATGTGGAAATGGAGTCTAAATCTGGATGTCTTCATCAAGTCCTTGTCCCCACCAGTAGTACGAAAAAATGGGGACCCATGACCTAAAAGGGAGAAACGAGAAGAGCAAGAGACACAGAGACCGACAAATCAGGACAGTGTTCTGATGGAGCTACTGTTTTTAAATTTTCTCAGAAGGTTTATATAGTGAAGAGGAAAGGAGATTGGCAGGGCAGAGGGTCATGTAGGAAAGGGTTGCAGAATCTTAAGTTCAGCTTGTTTGCACAGATGTCCTGACAGGGAGATAAAGCAATTCCTTGCAGCCTGGGTATGTCACATAGTCTCTGGTAAATGCCTAACTGTCATAAAGGGAAACAGAGGCCCATAAACATGGCTAACTTATGAAATGAAATGACTAAGCTAACATGACTTGACTTGAGGGGGAAGCAGAGACCTATAAACTTAAAATGACTAACTAAAAAATGCCTAAGCTAATATGACTATACTAAAGCCAACATAGGCTTTGGCTCCCGTCAGGTCCTTCCCTTTGTTGCTTAGGGAAACCTATGTTAGACAAGGAGGAAAGATTGTAGGAACCAGAGTGCGTGGAGGACACCAGGAGAATAAGGCCCATTGAACCAAATAAACAGGGCTCATATGGACTCACAGAGACAGACACAGCTCGGCTCTTGCATGAGACTTCCCCAAGACTTTGGCACATATGTTATGGCTGTTAGCTTAGGGTTTTGTGGGACCTATTAAAGTAGGGACAGCTGTATCTCTGATGCTTGTGTCTGATCTTGGGACTATTTTCTTCCTATTGGGCTGTCTAATTCAGCCTCAATATGAGGCTTTTGGCCTTGTCTTATTGTATCTTGTTTTGTCATGTTTGGCTGTTGTCTCTTGGAGACCTTTTCTTTTCTGAAGTGAAAGGGAAGGGAATTAACCTGAAGGAGAAGGGAGGGAAGCTGGGAGAAGAGGAGAAGGTAAAACTATGGTCAGGAGGCATTGTATGAGAGGAGTATCTATTTTCAATTAAGAAGAAGAAATAAAAAAAGAAAGGAAGGAAGGAAAAAAGGAAAAGAAAATGCCTCCATAAAATTAGGCTATAGGAGAGCCTGTAGAAGTGTTTTTTTTGTTTTGTTTTGTTTTGTTTTGTTTTAATTAGTGATTGATGGAGGCAGGCCCAGCACAATGTGAGTGGTTCTATTCCTGGGCTGGTAGTCCTTGTTTCTATAAGAAGGCAGGCTGAAAAAGCCATGAAGACAAGCCAGTAAGCCAGCACTCAGCCATGGTGTCTGTGTTATGCCCATGTCCAGAAATTCCCAAAGACCACCCTGGAGATGGACTTGCTGTGACACACATGAGAGTTTTATGGTTGCATACAGGTTCCAAATGAACCCGGGTCAATGATAATCATCGTTCCAGTATAGCAGAAGGGCTATCAACACCACACTCCTAAGGGAACGGAAGTTTAAAATAAATAAATAAATAAACTACATAAGCAAGGTGCTGCACATCTTGACATTCTAGGACTGGGCAAAGGGGTGCAGGTACAGTAGCTATTATCTGAACCTTCTGACAAGAACCTAACTTTTGAACTATTGGCTGCCAGGCACACTCACAGACCTGGGCCTGTTCTCACATTTGCATCAGCTCCTGCCTGAGGTTCCTGCTCTGTTTGAGTTCCTGCCTTGACTTGTTGAGACATGGACTGCTACCTAGATGTGGAAGCTGAAGGAAACCCTTTACTCCTTGTTTTCCTGCAAAGAAAAAACATCAGTGAAGCAAAGCCATTGACACTAGTCTTTAAAACAACACAGTAATAAAGTTAAACTAGATCACTACAATGAAAATTACAAAACACTGGAGAAATTTGAAAAAATAAAAAAAAACAAACTCAGAATCTTGTATCGATTGTCCTAGCATTAAAGATAAAAGATATTGTAAATGATTACGACTACTGAAAATCCTTTACATTATAAGATATTTAAATTGTATTTATTTGTGTTAAATTTACTTATTTATTTTCTCTTAAATTTTGTTTATTTGTTTTTTATTCTTTAAGACAGAGTTCCATGTGTCTTAGGCTTGTCTGAAACTGGCTAAGTATCCAAGAATCATTTTGAATTTTTTAAGACCTTGCTTTGAAATCCCAGATTCTAGGTTTACAGGTAAATTTTACTGCATGTTGTATATGTATACTGGGGATCAAACCCACAGGCAGGCATGCGTATATACAGTAGGCATACAGCCCACAATCTCAGCTATACTCCTCAATCCTTTCTGACATTTAAAAAATAAAAAAGAAAAGACAATAGATATAGTTCATCAGACATATTTAAGAAATAAGCCATCTGTGGCAGTTCATGACCATAGTCAAATCACTCTAGCCTGTGACAGGGAAGACACCTTGAGCTAGAGACCTCTCTAGCCTACTTAGTGAGATCCAGGCCAGCCTATATTATAGTAAAACACTCTATCTCAAAAAAAAATTACAGAGGAGAAGATGGAAGAATAGGAACAGGAGTTGGGAGGAAGTTAGATTTTGTGTGAAATAATTGAATTGACTGTGGTTTAATTACCACATATAACAATAAAATTTCTTATTTGTCATGTCAGAAAAAAAGCATGGATGTGGGAAGAAGGTTTAAATAACGTAGTTTGCACTCTCTTACTTCTGGTCCACCAGGGTAGAAGGAGAAAGGCTGTCACATAACATATGAGGGGGCAGAGGAGAAAACAGTACTCAACTGGTGTTTGGCAAAGCAGGCCAAGGCATGGAGAACAGATTGGTCCATGCAGCCCAGGATAGAAGTATGTAGGTGGGTGAGTCCTAAGCACAGTGAGATGCTTCTTCAGGCAGAGGCTGGGACTTCACAAAGTAAGATAACCACAACCAGAACAAACATTTCTTCAGGCTAGCTGGAATTCTTCTGTGTTTTAAATGGTCCCTACTGTCCAATTCCCATGGCCATGAAATACAGAAAAAGAAAAATAATCTTGCAGGAAATTATACAAATAAAAGATGAAGCATCCAAAAGAAGGAATAATGAAAGTGCACTGGAAAATATTGAAGACTTATGAGAGAAAAAATGAGATAAAAAAAAAAACAGTCAGAAAGAGTGGGGAAAAAAATCCTGTTGGTGATGGTAAACCTTAACACTTGAGTCTAAATTAAACAAGCTAAATCAATGAAAATTGCCAATTCATGCCGATAGAGTCTGATGGTAGCTGATAAGAATGATAAAACATTATCAAAACTCTTCCAATTGAACGTAATAACAGAAATATCTATATACTTTGCTGTATCACAAATATTCTATATAGGAACTTCTACATTCTCTACATTTAAAAAATTAGTAGGGGAATTCTACTTTAAAAGCTGAGTCAACTCACTGAATTGATATAAACAAACACATGTATGGTGTGTGCATACACATATATGTATATGTTAAAAAGTTTCATGATATTAAGAAAAATCTTTGGAACATAACTTTCTGATAAGTAGTCAATTACTATATTTTTTATTTTGTCAACAATAGATTTTAATAAATGCTATTTTTTAGTCAATATACATTAAATTAAATTTAAGTCCTTTAAAAGTATCACATATGTAAGATACAGCGAAAATTAAATGCTAAATCAGAAATGTTAATACAAAATAACCAACCAATGCATTATCACATGAGACAAGCCATCCATGGCTCCTCTGAGATGCTTAGAATGGGATTAATTTCCTCTCACATCAAGTCTTTAAAGTGAATTGGTTTATTTGTTCAGCCTGTTGAATTCCTTAGAAAAGGTTTCTCATTTGTTTTGCCCTTCAAAGAAAGAGGTTTTGTTAGTCAAGATGAAATCTCTTGTAGGGGCCATGGAAATGTCTTTTTCAAACACTACATCAGCCAACAAAAGGCTAATTTCTCTCTTATCTGTAAACTCTGATGTTAAGAAATTCATCCACTTTAAGACACAGACTGGTCAAATCCTACTTCTCTTTATTTTAGTTCTTGGTTTCTACAATCAACACAATAAAGAAATGTTCAAGACTCAGCCCTTTGTGGCTTCACAAATGAGATCAATTCATAATTCTTTGTAACAAGCAGGGTAAACACATGGGTGGGTTGTATAGGCTTTGTTTTGAAATGACAAAGTAGTCCATGAAAACAAAGTTTAACTGATACATTAAGGTATGCTGACTCCATCACTAATGTGGACTTTGTTTGCATGCTGCTTGTTATGAACTGCAAATGGAAGTGGTAAGGTCTTTTATTCCATAGTGTTATAAAATGTCTTGGCTTTATCTGCATATATACTTACTGAACTCAGCAAAGAGAGTGGCTTATTTTATATTTAAACAAAGGTAATACTTTTAAAATTCTAATGTACAGATAATCATATTACATTTGTGCTTGAGTTAAAGAAAATAAGAAAAAATTCTGCACTATTACATATGTTTTTATTAGATGGTAGACTAAACTGGTAGTGCAATTCACACATCTCTGCTAGCTATTCATTTGTCCACAGAAATTCTGACTGCACAGTGGCAGGGCCAAGTTGGCAGAATCATGACTACTCTTGAATTTTTTTTTAAGTTTTTTTTCTCATACTCTCCACTGTTCCCCTTTCCTCCCCTCCTCCCCATTCTCCCTCAGCTTCACCCCACCTCTTCTGCCATTCATTCCCCATGGAGGACAAAGAATTCCAAGGTGTTTCTTTCTCTGTACAAAATGGGCTCCAAGAAGCCAGTTCATACTCCAGAAATATAATCTGGTCCAACTGCAAGAGGCTCCCCAAACTGCCCATTCCACTGTCATCTACATTTGGAGGGTTTACTTTCTTTCCATGTTCCTCAGTTGTTATTTCAGTGTCAGTGAGCTCCCAATAGCTGGGGGGCAGCCATCTCTGTGGGTCTCCTCCTCGTGATCCTGATCCTTTTGTTCATATCATCTCTTTTCCCTCTCTTCAGATGGACCTGGAGCTTGACAAGATGCTTAGCTATGGATCTCTGCTTCTGCTGTCATCAATTGCTAGAGGAAGGTTCTATAATGACAATTTCTGTAGTCATTCATTTGATCCTGTTTAGGCACCCTCTCCACGATTGCTTGGAGTCCTAGTTGGGGATACCTTGTAGGTACTTGAATGTTTCCCTAGTACCAGGTTTCTCTCTAATCCCTCAATGGCTCCCTCAATCAAAACATCTATTTCTTTGTTCTCCTTCTCTGTTGCTCCTCCCATTCAGCCATCTCATTCTCTCATGATCTCTTCCTATATCCCCTTGCTTGCTCCCCCATATAATCTCAATTTACTCAAGAGATCTCCCATATTTCCCCTTCCTAGGGGGATCTATGGATGTCTCTCTTATGTTCCTCCTATTACTTAGCTGCTGGGGTTTGTGGATTATAGATTGGTTATCATTTTCTTTATGTCTGAAATCCACTTATGAGTGAGTACATACCATGTCTATCTTTCTGGGACTGGGTTACTTCATTCAAGATGATATTCTCCAGATTCATCCATTTGACTAAAAATTTCAGAATGTCATTTCATTTAATTTCATTTGTTTTTTTGCTGAGTAGAATTTCATTGTGTAAATGTACCACAATTTTTTAATCCATTGTTCAGTTGAAGTAAATTGGGTTTTTTCCAGATTTTGGCTAATACAAATAGTACTGCTATGAACATAGTCATAGCTGATGCCCTTGGGGTAAGAATGTGCATTGTTTGGGTGTATGCCCAATAGTGGTATTGCTGGATCATTGGGTAGACTGATTCTCATGTTCTTGAATATGTAGGATCATTATAGTAAAAGTGGCAATCTTACAAAGGCAATCTACAGATTCAATGAATCCCTATCAAAATCCAAACACTGTTCTTCACAGACCATGAAAGAACAATACTCAAGTTTATATGAATAAATAAAAAAAATAATTTCCAAAATAATCCTATTCAATAATAAAACTTTGAGAGACATCACCATTCCTGACTTTAAGCTATAATATAGAGCTACAACAATAATAAATACAGCTTGGTTCTAGCAAGAAAATAGACTTGTGAATCAATGAAATCAAATCAAAGACCCCAACATTGATACACACCCATGAAAACCTGATTTTCAATACAGAGGCCAAACATAAACAATGGAACAAAGACAGCATCTTCAACAAGTGGTGTTGGCATAACTAATGGAGGTGTTTAGAAGAATGCAAATAGATTCATATCTATCACCCTGCCCAAAACTCAAGTCCAAGTGGATCAAAGACCTCAACAGAAACCCAGTTACACTGAACTTAATAGAAAAGAAAGTGGGAAATACCCTCCAATGTATTGGCACAGGTGACCATTTCCTAAATATAACACCAGTAGCACAGACAATAAAAACAAAAATTAATAACTGAAACCTTCTGTAACTGACAAGATTCTGTAAGGCAAAGAACATAGCCAATAAGACAAACCAACACCTTAAAGAATGGGAAAAAATTTTCATCAACCCTACATCTAATAGAGATGATTAGTCTCTAAAATATAAAGAACTCAAAAGAATAGACACCAAAACCCCCAAATAGTCTATTATAAATGAGGTCGGAGCTAAATAGGGAAGTCTCAACAGAAGAATTTCAAGTAGCTTTAAAACACTTAAAGAATTGCTCAACATCTTTCGTCATCAGAGAAATGCAAATCAAACAGCTTTGAGATATCACTTTACACCTGTCAGAATGGCTAAGATAAAAGCACAGATGGCAGCCTATGCTGGAGGGGATGTAAGGCAAGAGGAACTCACTTCCATTTCTGGTAGGAGTGTAAAATTGTACAGCCACTTTGGAAATTAGTATGACTGTTTCTCAGAAAACTAAAAATCAATCTACCCAATAATTCAGCAATACCACTTTAGGCATATACCAAAAAGATGCACATTCTTATTCCAAGAGCATCAGCTCAACTATGCTCATGGCAGTTACCATAGTTTTTAAGTGTCTTAATTGGTTTTATGAGTTCCTGTTGCTCCATGATGGTTCTTTAATGCTCATATACACACCTTTAATGTTCTCTTTTAATACTCGGTGATTCAGATCTTAATTCATGCAGTTCCAATGTAACTTGAGGTTTAGACCACTTATTACTTTCTTAAAGGACTTAGTTCAAGATTTAGGTGACATATGCAAATCTTTGAGTAAACTTTGTGAAAAGATGCTGCATTAAGGGCAATATGCTTTAGGGACAAGTCTTCCATATAGAACATTCATTGTAGTGGACTCTTCAAAACAACAACGTTTCAAAGAACAAGAACAAAAATGCTGATAAGAGTGTAGGAATTGTAAACCAATGCAGTTTACAAAGGCAATTTTTACCATTTATATACCTGACATGAATTGGTATCTAAAATAAAGAACATTTAAGTAAACCAAACCCATGAATGCCAGAAACTCATTCCATAAACTGACAAGTAAAGACATGAACATTTTCAAAGAATCAAGTATAGGAGCCACAAGATTTCAGCTTGTGCTTCTTTTGCCACTTTGACTCAAGGTCAGAGAATCTGAGCTTGATCTGCCTTGCAAGGTTGCATAAGAGGAAGTTTAGCCAAAAGTTTGATTACCAGGTGTCTTATTCTTTGAGGGCTAATGGCAGAATGTTTGACAAGA